>PVHY01034881.1:0-10141 GCA_004024945.1 Uropsilus gracilis | reverse complement strand
CCTACTTAGTTTCTCTCTCTCTTTTTCTTTCTTTGTCCTCTCTATTTCTGTATCCTCAAGTGTGCTGATTCATTCCTCTATTTCATCTATTCTACTGCCATGGTTTTCATGTGAGTTTTTGAGTTCATCGATTGCAACCTTTAAATCTTGAGTCTCTTTCAATTTCAATTTTAGGGATTCATTTTCATTCTTTAGTTCATTGATTAGGGTATGCATATTAATGCTTTCTTTTTTGTATGTTTCTACTTCCTCCCTAAGTGCATTAATTGCTTCTATCATACTGTTGTCTTTTTTTTCTAATTCTTCTCTTAATTGCTGGATTGCATTTAACATGTTAATAGAGGAATCTTTTTCTGAGATGCAAATCATTTCTTTGGTGATTTCTGGGGACTGTCCTTTCTTTGTTGGCGATGGATTACTTCCTGTAGGGCTTGCTTGCATGTTTAAAGTTTTTCTCCTTACTGTGTTTTGCTTTCGAACCTGTTCTACATAGAGAACCCATGGATCTTGTGTTGGTTGGCATGTTGATGGGAGTGTATTCCAGGTTGAAAGTAGATCTGTACTTTAGCTTAGTTTAGTGATTTGTGCTGGCGCCAGCAGCTATGTACCTGAGGGTCGTCAAGATGGGCGGGTCTCCGGAGGAACGTGGAGGCGGGGCTTGGCTCCCAGGGGCGGCGGGGGTGGCGGGCGGCGAGGGGGGTGGCTCCCAGGGGCGGCGGAGGTGGCGTGTGGCGAGGGGGTCCCTCCCAGGGGCTGGAGCCGGCGATTGTTACAATATTTTGAATGCTTATGAGTTGAATGCTTGAATGCTTGTGACTGTATATAAGTTTTCTCACTGTAAACTTAGGACAATTACTCTTCATTATAATTTAAACAATTCAAAGTTCCATTTTCATTTAAGGGGAAAACAAGTATATATCATATGTCTTCTGGGGAAAATTATCTTTTTTAGATGACTAAATAACCTTTAATATTTTGGCATTTCCATCTAGCTGGTTATTATACCTTATGATCTAATTAGCATTTGGTATTTTATATCTCCAGTGACTAACAGGACCATCTAAATTAAAGCATTTCAAATCCTAATGTCTTACTAGAGAATTCTATTAAAATGGAAGAGAAACAATAGCTTCCTCCATTCTTCACAGTTTACCTTCAGGTTTATTGGTTAATGTTTAATTCTCCAATGAAAACTTAATGATCTTGGAATGTCACATATTACAAAGTGCCAAGATTGCTCCTTGCTGAGTCTTAGTTTTCAACCAAATTCTCAAAGGACTTCAAAAATTTGAAAATTTCAGCTGTAATTTTGGTGAGATTTTTTTTAAATTCAAGACAATAGCCAACTAATGGTCCATATCTAATTATTGTTTACATTTTAGCTTTGCATGCCATATTTTTTAGAAATTCTATGATGCATTCACACCCACATATTAAATATTGAATATTAAATGAAGTTCAGTTTGTTACATTCATTATGTATGTTTACCTGAGTAAAATATATATTTAAAGAAAATAGTTTAGTAATGTACTGAGCGACTACCTCTTCATATAGTTTACACTATATACTATAATACACACAGGGTTCAGAGGACAATAAGTAGTTGTCATAAGTAGATTTTTAAAAATTATCACCTTATAAAATTTAGATCATATCAATGCATAATTTCTTTTGAAATGTTCACAAGTTTTTTCTACTCATTCAGTAAAAACACAGATATTCAGTATATGTGTAAGTAGAACAATTGATATTAGTGGTGAAAAAAAAAGGCAAATAGGGAACAGACATATTTCATTTTACATGTCCCTGTTTTAAAATTCCTTAGACATGTGGCATCTGGGAAACTATACAGACATAAGGGGTAACCCATATAACTAGACATAAAGAATTTAGGGGAAAAACATCCTCCAAAAGAGTTTCCAATTAAAAGGTTAGCACTAGCTATGAGAGACTTACCATTGTGGCATAGAGAATGTTCAATAGGAAATTCTGGAGGCATGTTTTAGGAGCAGTAAATTTGAAAATTTTTTCACTGCAAAATCAAGGTGGTTATTCAAAAAGCCAAGCAAGGTGTGCTTTGGGAATTCACAAGTGACTGTATCCAGTGTTTACTTAATTAGATAAATGCAATCACCATTTTTTTTTGGAAGAATAGGTATAGTGACAAATATAATCAGAAATATCCTTTCATATGAATTCTTTTTGTCACTCTTATTTTTCTTTGGGTAATTCCATCCTAAGATAATTTCTCCTGCAATTGGCACAATAGCTTCATTGAATGAACTCATAAAATTCATTCTGAACATATATTGGTCAGCATAAAACAAGGACCATCAGTACTCACAGGGACATCAGAGAATATTATTGTTTGTGGCAAAGGCAAAAGATGGCAAGATCAGTCTGAAAGTCATCCTTCAGTGTCTTCTGGTCAAGGAGAGAAAGGTATTAATAATGAATTCTAGAACCAGTCTACCATCTACAGACAAATCTCATATTTAGGTTTAACCAAATTATATTAACAAATATATGGTACATAAAATATGTGATATTTAGTCATTTCTTACTTTTTTGGTTCTCAAATTCTTAGGAAAGTAAAAAAAGTTAAATCCTCTCATAAACACTAGAATATGGGTATAAATATCTACATTCAAATCATAGCTATCACTTATTAGCCATGTGATTTGGAATAATTTTCTTTGCCTCTTTCTGACTCATTTTCCTCAACTGTAAAATAGAGATGATGATAGTATTGGCAATATATATTTTTGCAATGAGTGATAATTTATGTGTTCTACTTGCCAATAGTTTAGTATGAGTAAGCACTTACTAAATGTTAGCTATTACATTTATCATCATGATGTGTCTTATTATTTCTAAATGTAATACAAATTGAAAAGGTACATGAGGCATATGATCTGTGAACATTAATAGACCAGAAATTCAGTATCTTTAGTGAGAAAGGAGTAGGTAACTTTCCTGCCCAAATTCTGCCTGACTATACCACCTGTCAAAAAGTCATAAACAAACAGAAAACATTCTTAGGAATAAACATAGACAAGAAATAAATGAGTAGAAGCATAAAAAGGTGTAGGACCATCGAGGTAGAAATGAAGTGTTATGAGGAAGAAAGGAAGAACGAATTGAAGCGATAGCTTTTGAACATGACTCTAAGGAGAAATAAACTGTAAATACAAGAACATGGAGAAGAGCGACCAATAAAGAAACAACAAAGTTCTCACAACTGGAAAATAACTAATTGTGAGATAGTAATTCCTCACCTGGATTCTTCTGAGTCCTTGGGGAGAGTAAAGGGAAATTGTAGCCTCCGTTCTTTAGAAAGTCAGGCTGGAGCACTTCATGGGCAGTACTGAGTGTTGATTGACTTTCATCTGTTCTTCAATACAATTTTTAATTTTGCATGACATTGGCCATGAATTCTATGGTGAAAAACTACATTTCCTAATTTCTATTGCTGTTAGCGGTGGTCATAGACTGACAACCAAATGTGGAACAAATATGTAAATACTTTACCCATTTCTTTGTACCCATCAAAGAAAACATGAATATTCCACCTCCCTCTTTTTCTTCCTTCCTGATGACATGAATGCAGGAATCATTATGTTGTTCCATGAAATAAAAGCTGTATATTTAATAAAATATAGTCACTTGTGGTTCCTGAAGATTATGAAGTAACTATACCAGCCCTGAAAGACCTATCAGGTTTTCATTTTTAAGAGAAGTAGACTTTCTTTACAAAACTATCATTTTGCAAGTCTCTATTACAACAATAAAAAACTTGCTAACTAACACATTTTGCACTGGAAAATTTTAAAAGAGTAACTGCTATTATGAACATTTCATTAAGTTGTATGTAATGATTACTAGCAATGCTGCAAAAGTAGATAGCCCTCAAATCTTCACTTATAATTTATTCAAAAGTATTTTTCCATGAAACTATTAAATGGTGTGAAAAACATTATATAGGGGTTTTTACCACCTCCCCTTCCTTTTTTCTGTGCATGTGGTACCATCACACTCGCCTCCCTTGAAGAGAGACATTGCTATGTGATCTGTCTACACTGACTAATGAAATGTGAGTAACAGACCTTACTGTTGGGATGATGCACATAAAAACGACTGTGTGATTTCCTACTCTCTCATTCTGGTTTCTCGTGTATCTCCATTCTAAATAGGGTGCCTTTGTCAGCCTTGTCATGAGAGCAAATAACCTCCCCCCTCTTAATCCTATCCCAGGGACGGAATAAAGAACATTTAAAGGAATGATGGGAGAAATAAATTTTTATTGTTTAAGCCACAGAAAATTAGGGGTTTTCAGTAACCCAGTATAAACAAGAGCATCATGATTTAAACAACAGGGAAATTCAAATTACACTGCCTGTGAACTAGAGAGAACTTTGCTTTTGTTTTCAATGATTCCTCTCCCTCTCTGTACTTGTTTCTTCTCTTCAACCTTATATCAAATAATTGAGAATAAGATTCTGGTCTTTTAAACTGTAATCAGAAGACAATTAGTGAAGCCATAACTTATTTTCTCAATCAAAACTCAACACACAGCTAACAAAATTATATTGTCTTCTTTACCACAGCAAAATAGTCATATTTTGTCCCACTCTGTCCCACTTACATGAATGTTAAGCAAATAGAAATACAGAAATACAGTATTTTTTTATTAAGAGAAGTTCTAAACTGTATTTAAAATTTTTTTTTTCTTAAGAATTTTATTCCATTGGGAAATTTCATCCTCTCATTAGTTAACTTTTTCTTCTGCTATAAGTCAGTGATGTGAGGTTATTCAGGGTTAACTCAGCCAAATTATAAGAACAGTTTTCCTTCCATCTTCTCTAAGAACTACTGATTCAAATTGAGAATGACTATATCTAAAAAGAATGTAATAGGAAATCATGATTGAAATAATAGATTGTTTTTCAGTGTCCTCTTATTTTGTTGGGCCAAAAATAATATAAACTACCAAAGAAAATGATGGTACACAGGTGTTTTTATTGCATTTACAGCCCAATGTGGGATTTTAAGGTGGTTGCTATGGTAACATGATCATTTATAGACTATAATCCCATTAGGAGAAACTAGTGATAAAGTAAGCTCATTATAACAGACCTTATATTGCTTCACTTCCGGTTATATCTGTTTTATGGCAAATTACATTAGTAGAGCTATTAAATAAAAAAAAACACGTAAGAGTGTCACTTAGTCATACAGTATTTTTGGGCAGAGGAGATGGAGATTTTGAAAATTGCTGCAGATGATTTTTTTATTGTCAGCAAAACTTTGCAAACAAATGCAAATGATTCTGTTTTAAAAAATGAAGTACCAAAATAGAGACACATCATTCACATTGCACATATGTATGTAATATGTAAAATGTATAGAATGTGGTAAATAAATAATATTATTTATTTGAGCACATTTTAGCCCTTCCTCCGATATCTTGCACTTGGGATCATTACTCCAGATATACAGTCAACAGATGATTTCCACACCAGGAAACCAAGATCCATGTAGGATCCATGACTCACCAAGCAATCAATGGAATTGGCCAAAACTTCTCAGAGGAAATTCTTTGCTCTTAAATTTCTTTCCCCTTTCATTTTATTAGATGATTATTTCATTACTCAGAATTACTCTATTTTTATGTTTTTGATTTCAAGAATACTGGTTTTACTAAGTAAAATCAGGTACCATCCCCTAAAGTGAGCATATAATTTCCTGGTTAAGAATATATAAAAGATGAGTCCATTTGTTAAGAGGAGTCATCTATACTGATGGAATTATGTGAATTAAAGATTTGAGCTAAATTCAACACCCAGGATGATGAAGTGAGAATATTTCCTTGTTTTTCTCAATAAAAATTTTAAAAAAAATTGAACATTTTATATATATACACTTGATCTTAGTCAAAAGGTCAAGAAGAGATTGAACATTTTATATAAATTAGACATAAGAGGGATATGAAATATGGAGAAAGAAGTCAGACCAGTCAAGGATATTGGGACAGAACAACACATTGGTGAATTCCACTGATTTTCATTTTCCCTTACATATCTTAGCTGAAGCTCACAACACATAAATACAAGTGGACAGTGGACAGAAACAGCCCAAGAGCAGCCTGCTTTCCAAGCTGTGGAATCAGGAAAGGAGCATCCTAGTGACAAAATGACAATAACACCCTAGACCCTTTATGTATTGATTAATCAAATGCCACAGGAAAATATGGATATGATACCCATTTGTACCAGCATAGACTAACTAGAGTAGCAAAGGCAATCTAGATTTGCACCATTGCTACCATCACCACCACCATCACCAGGCTGTGATGTGGTCCCATGTAGACCAGATAGGAGCAGAACCTTCTCTCAGAACAGGTCTCCTGGGAGATAACAAGTACCCAGTTCTGCAGTGTTGATGGAGAAGTGGAAAGAGGTCAGAGGAGGCTGAGTGGAGATAAAACCTTCACCACCGCATGGCAGTAACACATTCACCCACTTATACTATCTGTAAGTACCTGTGACAAGTGCAAAGATGTTTCCAAAATTTCTAGCCACTATGACAAAAAAAAAGCCAACCCCACCCCTCCCCAGTTGCATTATATTGCCCACCCCACACCCAAGCAATCCAGAAAACATGCTCTACCAGCATTCAAGGAGCAGAGGATTTTACTCTTTGCCAGGGGTAGAGAAAGGCACCTGCTCTAGAAGACTTCTTCACAAACTGGACAAAAGAGATTTAGATGGTGGTGTTTAAAGAAAGGGGGATGACTACAGAGCAGAATTTCAGAGAAATATGTGAGCAAGCAGGAGTTTCCAAGAACTTCATTCATGCTACCTTTTTCTTCCATGAATGGTCTTCATCAGATCTGTCATCACTGGTGGGACATGTTTTTAGTGTGGTGATGAGCCTTAACCCTTCTCTTCCTAGGATCCCAGCTGGTTTCATGTGATTTTTTGATCATGTCTGCAAGAAAAGATAAAAGAGGGAGAAAAAGGGACTTATATATGTGCACATGCATGTGTATGTGTGTGTGTGAACAAAGCAAGGGGGGGATTATGGTTACTGGTTACTATGCCCAGTGTTATTACCTATGCCTGACAGTAAGTAACAAAGAAATCCTGTTTCCAAGGGTAATCAATAGAGTGGGCTAGAGAAACTGGATTTCTACCACTAGATGGCAGTAAAGAGGTTGTGACCCTTTGAGGAGAGGGTGCTACCTTACAAGTAGGATAAAAGCAATTCACGTCTGCTCTGGTCACTGTCTCTTTCACTGTACAGAGCTTTATATGACATGAGTTTTCTCAACAGACTCAAGGGAGATTATGAGGAAGTGACATATTTTTCAAGTGGTGATAGAAAAGAAACTGTGAAACTGAAATTTTCTACGTCCTGTAGAAAAGATACTCAATATTCTCAGATTAAAAAAAAAACAAAAAAACTTACATACTCTATGATTCTACTTATAGAGCATTCTTCAAATGACAAAACTATAAAAATAGGGCTCATATTAGTGAGGTTAAGAGGTAAGAAAGAAACAGGAAAGAAGAAACTGTGGTTAGAAAAGAGGAGAGATCCCTGTGATGGAATTGTTCTGAATTTTTAACATCCTTGCTATGATGACTGAGCTTATAAGACATTATTGGGGAAACAGATTTAAGAGTGCAAGGATTGCTCTGCATTATTTCTTACAAACTACATGTGACTCTACTGCTATCTGAAAAAAAGTTGAATAGAATAAAAACTTACAGTGTCTTAATTGCCTTTATTTTGGATCAGGGATATATTATCACTTTTGTGATTGGAAAGATGTACATTTTATCTGTACGAAAGACGTGCTTTGAAAACAAACCATTTTCATCTTTGTTCTCAATTGTCCTTGCATTCTAGCACACAACTCATGATAGGTATGTAAATATTTAAATGAATTAATGAATGAATTAAAGATAAATGTACTCTATAATCTTCAAATCAGCTTCATCGTTATTAGTCACTGTAATGGAAATAACCAGCACATGTCACCTTCCAATAGATAGTCCTCTGGAATTTGATAACCATCATACTCTTTGCTCCTCTCCAACATTTTCTTTCTCAACTTTTGGTTCTTTAGCCATTCCTAACATGTCAGAGACTTTGCATTCTCCTAGAAAATCAGGATCTCTTTCTTAAAAAAATATTCTGGTTGCCAAAATCACAAATAATTTGAGAGCCTATAACTCAGCATGATAGGGATGATGTAGTCTTATAAACAGTCACAATTAGAAATGTACTTTTTAACAATATATCTATTTAAGTGCCCATAGCACAAAGAAGCAACTTAAAATCAACTGGCTCATAATTCGAAATTATGACATTAAAAAATAATTGTATGATTATTAAATCTAAGTAACAAGATTCCCACACCTAAATGCAAATATTTAATAGTTTCCTTTTATTTTTTCAAAAACTAATAACATGCACATTGGTAAATGATGTATATCCTATGTATGTACACACTATACATATGTTTACATTATAAATATTATATATAAATTTATATCAATATAACTTCTCAAAAATCCTCCATAAAAAGTACAGCCTAAGATCTGATCTAGTATTAGTTTTACAGATGAGTAACATGAAGCCAAAAGATTAAATAACTTGTTTTTAGTGGCCTATAGCACAAATAGGCTGACAAGAGTAGTCATGATATTAAACATTTCTAATAAATTGAGAGAATGATATAGAATATTAGCTGATATAGATACATGCCACAAAATAGTCAAAAGAAGCTAGTAAATAAGTAGTTTTCATTTTTCTACTATATAAAGGTATGAAGAAAACTCACAAATTATTTGATGTTTGACAGTTCAAGAGATTACTGTTTTAATGGAAGTGAAATAATTGTCTAAAACTTAATCTCTCCTATAAATATAATTTTATTATTTTAGATTTATTTACAAAATATCTGAAGCTAAAAATGATATGATACTGATCATAATTCTTAAGCATTTCACCAACTTGCCATTTTCATACGAATTTATATTACCTGACACTATACTATTTCATACTATAATAATTTCAAAATGTCATAAAAATTTCAGAACTAAAGTAGCAACATTCTTTTTTTTCTCACTTTTTTAGTTTTTATTATTGAGGTAACATTTTATGATACTGTATATGTTTAGGAGAATAGATTCATACCTCTTCAAAGTATCACCATATCACAACCATGACCACCAGAGCAACATATCCCTTTAGACAAGGAAGCCTTCCCTTCATTACCCTTCTAGTACTTCAACACTGCAGTCATATTTCTAGGGTTTGTCTACTATCAATTACTTTCTTTTATTTTATTTCTATATGACCAATATGAGTGAAATCATATGATAGCTATATTTCTCCTTCTGAATTATTTCACTAAACATCATCCTCTCTGGTACCATTCATGCTCTCACAAATGGCAAGAATTTATTTTTTGTTTATAACTGGGTAATAATCTATTGTGTATCTGTACCATGTCTTCTTCATCTATTTATCTGCCACTGGCACTTCGGCTATTTCCATAACTTGGTTATTGTAAATAGGGCTACAATAAGCAAAAGAATGTCTATATCTCCTCAAATAGTATTTTTGCATCATTTTGGTAATTAACAAGGAATGGAATGGCTGGATCATATGTTGCATCTATTTTCAATATTTTAAAGAACCTCCATATTGTATTCTATTGGGCCTGGACCAGTCTTCATTCCCACCAACAGTGTGTAAGTTTTCTTTTTTTGTCCACACCCTCACCAATATTTATTGTTTTGGGTTGATTTTTTATTTGAACCATATTCAAGGGAGTGAGATGTTATCTAACTGTGGTTTTTATTTGCATTTCCCTGATGCTAAGTAATGTCGAACAATTTTTGCACATGCCATCTGTATCTTCTTTGAAGAAGTGTCTATTTGCCTCTTCTATTTTTGGACTGAGTTTTTTGTTTTCTTTTTGTTGTATTGTATGAGCTCTTTTTTTTTTTTTTTTTTTTTTTTTTTTTTTTTTTTTTTTTTTTTTTTTTTTTTTTTTTTTTTTTTTTTTTTTTTTTTTTTTTTTTTTTTTTTTTTTTTTTTTTTTTTTTTTTTTTTTTTTTTTTT
>PVHY01034880.1:0-10146 GCA_004024945.1 Uropsilus gracilis | reverse complement strand
AGGGTAGGGTGGGTGGGGGGGTGAGGGTAGGGTGGGTGGGGAGTGCTTCCGTCTTGTTTTCTGAAGGGCAGGCCTCAAAATGCAAGTTTTTCATGACTTTCTTTCCCTTTTACTTTGTCTGAAGTGAAGAAACCTTGATGAGGAAATATCTTGCTCTATCAGTTTAGTGCTTTCATGGCAAAACACCTCAGGGGGAACTAAAACAGGATCCCAGTTCTCTTACCAGCCAGCTCATCAGCCCGGAATCTGAACAGGTCTGTCAGCCTGTGTCTAGGCACAGCCTTGCCTGCTCCACACCCACCAGGCTGGAAGGTTCCGGGCACATGGCAAGGAGCCGCTAAGTACTCCACAGCATGTCGGCGTAGGCTTGCATCACTATCTTCTCCCGACCTTGTGATTTTACCAGAAGCCTAATGGTCCTGTAATCGTGTTTCTCTTTAGCTCGCATTAACCTTTCCGTGACTTCTCTCTTCTCTCCCTGTCTCTCCATCTCTCTCCCTCTTTCTGCCTCTCCCATAACTATCCTCTCTTAATCAATGGTGCAACTGCAGATGGGGTCAAGGAAACCTACTTCCTCCTTTGATAGCTTCCAGTGTTTCTACTCTTGGGGATAAAAGTGCTTTAAATGGAGTTATATTCTAGGAAAATCAATATATGATTACTGCAAAGATTTGTATTGATTGTCCTGTTGCATTGCAAAAAGGCGAGAGAAAAATGGCCTTCGTTTCCCTTCCAGTCCTCCTCCACGGAGTTTGTTGCGGATGTTTGGGCCGAGAGGAAAATGCTGGAACTTTATTTGATGGCCTCAAGTTTTCATCGACTTCTCTCTCTCTCCCCTAGAAAGCCCTGCACTGTGGTTCTCCTGGCTTCTCGCCTGTGACCCTGGTTGACACAGAAGGCCGCGGGGACAGTTCAAGGAAGCCAGGGCGGCCACCTTCCTAGCACCCGACGGAAAACATTTCCAGGTATCCCTGGCCCGCAGGCCCGACCCAGTTCTGGGTATTGGAATCTGGGAGGTGGTTGCTGGGTGGTTGCTCTGGGGAAGTTGCTTCCAAAGGCTGGAGGGGGCCCACGCGCCAGGCACACGTGTCTCCCCGGCTCCCTGCTGTGGGATAAGCCCTCAGGAGCCCTGGCCACGCCCCGAGCAACCCTGACCCTGGAAGTCACGGGCAAGGCCTGGCGAGGCTGAAAGCAGGGTCGTGGGCCCGGGTCTCGCTGGGGACCCGTTTTTGCTGGGTTTCTTTGCCATGCAGAAAACAGAACTGGCTTCGCGCTTAAGCCTCTTTCAGGTCTGTGAGAGCCACCCCCAGAGAGAAGGGACTGTCCCTGGAAAATGGCTGCCGAGGTGCGTCCCCAGCCACTTCATGACTGACAACACATGACAAATGTCCCAGGGTGAAAGGGAGAGGGAGTGCACGAGGTAGGGCCCAGGCTCACCACCTTGCCTGTTGCCACCCAGCTGCTGCTGCTCCCCTCTCGGTGGTGCTACAGTCTCCACCAAGCTGAGGGCGCCTTTGTAGTTTGGACCATCCAGCCTACATTCCTCCAGCTTCCGCTGGGGGCCTGCCTGGCGCCAGTCAGCTGTCTTTGGGTGCTCTGACCTCCCCACTGAGAAGCTGGCACGGGTGAGCCCAGCTAGACTTCAGCCCACAAACAGAGTTTCTTCCTCCCAGCAGCCCCCCAGGGGGCCTGCACTGCTCCCTGGTGCCAGGCACCCCTCTCCTGCTGGAGTTACTTCCCCATGGTCACCACAAACCCATCCAAGTCCTTCCAGAAGAAGAGCCTCTCTCTAGAGGGGCATGGTGGCGTGCGCCTGTAATCCAAGTGCTGGGAGGCAAGAGGCCCAGGCTTGCTTGAGCTCGCGGGTTTAAGACTACCCCGGGCAACATAGCGAGACCTAGTCTTAAAAGAGCAGCTGGGCACGGTGGCAAGCACCTGTAATCTCAGCTACCTGGGAGGCTGAGGCTGGGGATCACTTGAGTCCATGGGATCAGGACTACCCCGGGCAACATAGCGAGACCTAGTCTCAATAAAGAAAAAAAAGAAGAGCCTCTCTCGGTCCCTCGTTCTCTGCAGATTCTTTTCTCCCTGTTAGTCAGCATCAGTTTCTGTTGCTTGCAACCCCCAAAAACCTGACTCAGAAATTCTCAGCTGGGAGCTTTAAGACACTCACGTTGCTTCTGTTTAAAAGCTGATGCCAAGGAGGTAGTTTCCAGCTTCTGCCTGAAGCAGGTCATGCCTGCTCATCAAACTCACCTCCCGGAGTAATATAATTACTTAGTTTTCCTCTGAAAAACGCGAGGCTTTGAGTCCATTTTCCAAAGCTAAGCGACCCAGGAGCGACCCAGGAAGCCTCTTCCTTATCTGACTTAAAACCTAACAAGCACCTGCTGTCATTGAACGCGGGGTTCAATGATTATCTGGAAAGGGGGAGGCTTGGGTTCTCGTGGAACATGAGGTTGACAGGATCAGCAGAGCACAACCCTAAGCCTTCAACGCCCGTTTAGCTAGTTCTGGAACAACAGCGATTTATTATTATAAATTAAGAGAAGGAGCTTCCAAGAGCCTCTACCTTATAGACAGAATCCTCATTACTGCGGAGTTTTCTTTATGGCTCACTGCCTAAGCAATTTAAATGCTCCACTTAGTACAGACAGAAGTTGCTGATTATGGAATATTGTTGACTACTTGGCTATGATGTACTACAATATTTCCTCTGAAAACTGCTGCTTAAATAGGTGATATTAAATTAAGAGAAAACCGCTAACCTTTATCGACTGCTTCCTATGTGGTAGATACTACGGCAAACACTTCACATAAATGAGCTGACGAAGTACCCACAATGAGCCATGAAGTGAGCACTAACAGTGCCCCCTTCGTTCAGGTAGGGAACGATGAGATTACGTGGAGGTAGAGGGTTATGTGACTTCACCAATGTCAGTTGTTTTGTAATTGGGATGTCAAATTGTCTTAGTGGCAGATAAGTAAGGAAAAACAAAAACAGAAATTATAGAAGAAAATTTATCTCTGGGTAGGAGCAATCAGTTCAGATAAATTATTCTGTATCATTCTCAGAATGTTTGTGTATTATATATATAAAACACAGCTAATATAGATTATGTATAGCATACATATAAATATATATATATTTATTATACATCCTTTCAAATGTCAATTGAAAGAACTAGAGTAAATAACTCAGGGCTACTGTGATAACCCTCCTATATGGCTGTTGGCAATATAAACTACTTAAATTAGTCCAGGAACAACACATTTTGATCATGCAAATCAAAAAGTGACACAAATGTTTACACCTTTTACTTCATAATTACACTTCTAATAATGTATCCCAGAGAAACCATGTAAATGAAGAAAATACCTAGAGAGTTTTTAAATTGCTGCATCATTCATGATAGTGAAACTAAATGGAAGTCAACCAACTTTTCAATAATGGAGAGTGACTAGATAAAATATGGCACAAAAACTTCACGGATTATTATTCAGTCATTAACATGAACAAATATTAAATTATGAAGCAACATGGGAAACACTTTGGTATTAAAAAAAAAAAGCCAAACAGAATCACATGTATTCAAAAATTAGACCTTATTAAGCCATGTATTCATAGGGCCTATGATTGGAAACTGACTTTCAAAATGAAAACAGCTGTGATAGGAGAGTGGGGCTGGGGGAAAGCCCACCTCCACCCCTCATTTTTCTATCATTTTCAAAATTTCGCAAATGGAGGAGGAAAATGCCTTCCAGAAAGGAAGACAAACAGCACCAAGTTTCCAAGGCCCCAGGATCCTCTGAATCTGGGCTGGGAAAGTCTCCCCGCCCCCTTTCACTGTGGATTAACCATGAGGCTAAGAGGGAGGGAGGCTTAGCAATGCAAGGCTCTTGATCCAGTCGAGGTAAATGAAGCTCGGCTGGTCAGGAGAGTAAATAAGATTAGTTATGGGCTCCAGGTCATCCACTCATGGAGGTCAGCCAGTGTGAGATTATTATCCTTGGTGGAAGAGCAGCAAAATAGCATTAAGGAATAAATTAATGAAAAAGGTAGAAGATTATTTGAACTAAAGCCCTAATCAGTTTAGAGATTTCACTCAACTGCTCTACTGGCCATCAGTCAAGCTCACAAAACAAATACGCTTGTTCTCTTAAGTAATTCCAGGAGATCTGCCTTTCGTGTTTCAAAGACATTCAATCGAAGGAGAGTCAGGAGTAGAGTTACCCCAGTTTGCTGTTAGACCTCAGACGAAACCCATTGAAGCATCAAGGTGCAGCGCAAAAATGGCAAAGCGGACTATTTACACCCCACGCATAATTGCAAGGGATGTCTGGCTGCTGATTCCAAAGAGAACATCACCCGCGATCCATCCAGAAACCCTGCGTTCACCAATGTGCAAACTGCATATTTTATTAAATAAACACAAACTAGGAGATAATGACATACATTTGTTTTCATTACAAGTAGTAATGCAATATTTCTCCAAGGCTTACTGCATTAGCATTTCTTGCCACGTTTCAGATGCCTTTGAACTTTCTGAAAAGCTACATCTGTTAGCTCCTGTGTATACAGCAGAAAGTTACCGAGTGAATTAAGTTTTAATAAAAATTGCTTTGTTCACTATTAAGATTGATGTTGGGCGCGCTGTACTGTAAGTTGCAAACTGCAATTACAATTCGTTGCAATTATCTTTGGTTGTTAATAGCACAAGATAGCATGTCACTTTCTACCAAGTGTATAATTTATCATTTGTGTTTTTTTTTTTTTTTTCCCGGTGAACTCTTGTGGTATTCCAAATGTATAATCTTGTTGTATTTATTTCCCAGTGGTCCAACAAAATGCACAGCAAGTGCTGACTAGAACAAACTAAAAGGCAGTGCTATTGACAAGCCGTCAGTGGGGCGGTAATGAACATTCTCCCTCCACTTTCACCTCAACAAACCAGCAGCTTTAATTTATGATAAAGCAAAGGAGAGGCAACCTCCAGGTTTATTATACCCTCAGTGCTGTTTCAAATAAAGTAATTAGAAGGTCAAGAGACAGGTCTGGAAAGCCAAATATAAATGCAACCCTTCTGTACTGACATTCGAGAAAAAAAAAAAAAAAAAAAGACTGTGTTCAAAGAGCATTTTATCCATCTTTCTTCTGCAGAGCGAGTAAGGCCATTTTTTTTAATACCACCGTAACCAATCAGAAACAGCGGCTGTGCCATTCTTTCACTCTGTAATGTGCTCCAGATGGCCTGCGAGCAGCACACCTAAGACACTGTCCTTAGGAGGACGTGACAGGCCAGTCCCCCAAATGGCTCTGAACGGTGCCACTCGGGACAGGTGACTTGGGAGTTTTCGTGTGGAAATAAGGAAAATTCAGTCTATGTCTGTGGACAACCACAGGTCACCAAGAACTGAAAATCCATTGCACTGCAGAATAGTTGGCTTGAACTTTCTCCTGATCAAGCACCTGAGGGAAGGAGGTTGAGGCAGAAAACGCCTGCTTGGATCTGCTTTGTTTTCAGTGATGGAAGAAACGGTGACAACGCACCATCGGTATGCACCCTGGTGATCTCACGCTGCCTTTTATTTTTTACTTCTTATTTTTTTGAGACTAGGTCTCGCTATTTTTGCCCATGGAGCCTCAGGCTCATGTTGCCGAGGGTATACCACAGACTCAAGCCATCCCCAGCCTCAGCTTCCCAGATAACTGGGATTACAGGCACAAGCCACCACACCCAGCTATTTTTTGGGGGGGGACTAGGTCTCGCTACGTGCCCTCTGGCGGAACTCGAACCGTGATCCCTGGCCCTGGCAGTGGCTTCCTAGGCTGCCACCTACAGGCATGCGCCACCATGCCTGGTCCCTCATGCTGTCTTTTAAAGGCTCCTGGTTCTGTGGCTGTTGTGAGGATTCCGCGTGGACTTTCCTTTCTCCAGCTTCTTCCTACGTCACAATGGCACCACACTCAATATGTGTGTGGTGGACTCTATAGACTGGAGTTTAGATCCAGTTCATCTGCTGAGGGGTTCAGTTAGTATGTTTTCAGGGTCGCCTGGGCTCTGCTAAGTCAGCTGCCCTTGACAACTCTGGTAGGGGGCTTACTTTAGTAGGAATCAATGTCCTAGGAACTGCCTCCATTTCTCCCCTTAGCCTACCAGCCCCTCCTCCAAAGGAAGGGTTGGGGAGGAGGAAGGAAGGGAAGGAGAGAGGTAAGGTGAGGAGGAAAAGGAGACAAAAGCCAACTCAACCCGTTTCTCCACAGGGAGCTGTGGGATAGATCCCCAGTGTCTTTAACAGTCCTTAAAAGACAAATCCTCTAAAATGATACCAGTCATTCTTGTGCTGTAACTTATGAAAACTCTAATAGCTACTTGCAAGTGATTATACCCATCTCAATCCACCTCTTTTTTTTTGGGGGGGGGGTGTCTGCAGGGCCTATGCTCCAACAGCCCCTCTGAAATAGCATTTAGTTGTGTAATTTCTGCTTCAAGTAATTTTTACCATTGTCTGTTCCAGTAGTCAGTATAATTACACTTGATTATATAAGTGATGGAAATGGATGTAATCTCATAATTAGAACATGTAATTATGTTGTAAAAAATCCTTATGAAACTGTAAAGCAAAAAGTACACAAGTATAGTAGGTGGGGTACTTTTTTTTTTTTTTTTGGTCTCCACCCAGAAAAACAACTGAAGCAATGACTGTCATCAAATGCAGGAAATGAGGCGTCTCCTTAGGAATGAACAGCTTTGATCCAAGATCACCTGATTTCCCCAGCGTCAAAAAGAATTTGTTCGTCAGGTATTTAAAAAAAAAAAAAAAAAGTAAATATACCTCATGACCCAACCGTACACCTGGAATGTGAAATAGTTCTGAATCTCTGAATAGAGGCACAGTCTGAGACTAATAGAGAAAAGTACATTGGAGCTGTCTACTCCAACCCAGACACATTTTCTTCTATCATTTCTATTTTTGGTTTTCCTTATCTACTTTTACACAAAAACAAAGTGCTCCCAATAGTGTATATAGTGAGTGGAAAGGGAAGTGTTGAAATAAGTGAGATCATTTTTCAAGATCTGCTTTGAGGTAGTAATTTCCACCATTTCCCCAACTAGGAAGAAAAAAAAAAAAATAGCACTGACTGACTTGCGTTCCCCAAGCCCCTCTCTTCCCTGATCTTCCCCTGCAGGTCCTCACGGGTGGTGAGATGTTCACCAGGCTGAAGTTGTGCAGTGAAGCAGCATGCACAGAGTGTGCCTGATGTGGTGGACGATGCACCCTTAGTCTTAGAGGAAGTCCTGGCACTGGCTCGTCCCCGCAGGAGGCTGCAGGGTAAATGATTGAGCTGGGCCTTTTTCTTTATTAGTGTGTATGGTCAGCACCGGTGGTATTGCACCCTCCCCATGATTGTGCATCCCAGTGGGTGTGCACATGGGTGAGTGGAAGGGAAGGGAGGCCGAGGCTAGGAATCGTTTGAGTCTGCAGGTTCGAGACCTGCCCTGGGCAACATAGCGAGACTTAGTCTCAAAAACATAGTTGGGCGTGGTGGCGTGCACCTGTAATCCCAGCTACCTGGGAGGCTGAGGCTGGGAATCACCTGAGTCCGAGGGATCCCAGATCCAATCCGGGATCTGGACTGCTCAGCTCTGATCCTGGATCGGGACTACTCTGGACAACATAGCGAGACCTAGTCTCAAAAAAAAAAAAAAAATCACATATGTCTTTGGGAGGCACAGTTGGTGACACCCCCAACGACTTGTCCTCCTTTTGGTGACCAGGACCTCTATTTTACTCAGGTGTTCAACATTCAGAGAAAATGGACACTAGGCCAGCCCAGGTGTACATCCTTGGGAGTAAACGGATAATGGCTTCCATTTCCCTTCCCCGTCTTTGGCTTGGGAGTGGACATCTGACTCGGACTGACCAATAAGAGCAGAGGGGAGGTCCAGTGGACGCTTCCTCACTTGTGGGAAGAGCTTGGCTCTGTCCACACCTGCTCTGGCTGCATCTAGATCCGATGGCTGGTACAGTACAGCTGCAGCCACTTGAAGGATGAAGGAAGTCCGTGTGAGGGGAAAGGTTAGGATGCAGAGCTTCCACAAGAAGACGCTGGGTCACGGATGACATTATTGGGCCTATGATCACGTCTCACCTACAGCTGTCCTACTGCTGACTCCCTGTAAGGGGAGATAAATACTGCCCTTGCTGAAGTCAATCTGAGTCAGAGGAACAGCATGGGGAGGTTTAATTTAGCGCCACATCCGAATTCAGAGCTTGTTAGCTAAAATGGAACTGATAAGTGCCTCTGTCACTGTTAGGGCATTCTCTAATTGGCAGAATCCTTGTGGAGAGCAGTTTGTCAATATGCATCAGGACTTAGAAAGAAGCTGATAAATTTTGAGCCCGTGCTTCACTTTGGGTGACTTAGCTCAGGAAAATAAAGCATGAAGAGACATAGTCTCCATTCGCTAGAGCATTATACATTCATTATAAATGTTAATTAACATTGACAGTAAAGTAGAAAAGCTATGGCAAATGAAGAGTAGAATACTAACAAGAAAACAATAACAAAACTCAGCATGTGTTTACATGGTTAGCGCTTGGAATAAAATCTACCCCCCACATAGTCAGAACTGGAATCATGGTGGGGGGTTGGGAGTTATTTTGTCCTGTTCTTTCTTCTCCAGGTTGCCTAAGTAGCACACACGCACATCCAGCCATGCATGCATACACTTACATTTGAAATGTCTACCCTGCACTATTCAGCTCTTTCCTATAATCTGTGGGCCATGCTGATGGAAAAAGCCCAGAGAGGTGGCTGGGCTAGCCTGGGGAAAGGACCTGAGGCAGATGGAGAAAGCTCATTAGCACCAGCATTTCTCCATAACTAGCTGGAATTTTCTGTTCAGTTCAGATTTTCTTAAAGAGATGACGATTCTATGACTTGGGTAAGGCCAACAAGACTCGTGAACAAGGTTGGGGTGGTGAGCTCCAACACCATCACTTAAAGAAGTCCACCGGAAGGGAAACTCCTCCTTCCAAATAAGAAAAAGAAAGTGCCAGGTGCTTTGATTCAAAGATTCTGCTTCCAAATACATCTGCCTGCAAGCACGGAAGGTCCATGGGGGTGGGGGCTGGGAGGTATCAGTGTGTTCTTTTCAAGACGAGGTCTTCTTTCAAACTGAAGCAGGGACAGAGATCCTTCTTCTGATAGAAGCCAACAGTAGCACTATTGACAGCATCCCAAGGAAACTCAAGCTATGCCACATAATTAAGAGGGATTGTTGGCTTCAGAGGAACCAGAAATGTTCTGTAGATTAACTGCTTACCTCATGGCTAATGACTGCCCAGTTTCTTTAGACTAATTGGTGCAATCTACATTTTTTGCAGCAAAGATGAAGTATCAACTTGATTTGGTGTCGATAAAAAATTGATGGATGCTTCTGACTGCTCCTTCTCAACAATACACGGATTATTACTACTATAATTATCATAAATGACAAAACATGGGCAAGTGGTGATTACAAGTCTAATTCTATCTTGAGGTTTTAATGGCATAAACCACTCAAGCTTTACACTCATGATTTACTGCATCATCAAAATCCCTGAAAGGATTACCCTTGGGTGAACACCACTCATTATCTCACCAATAATGCACTGGCTTGGCCCAACACGGAACAAATAATCAAGGCTGAGTTCTTAGAAAAGTCCTTCTTAAACATATAAATCTCCAGTGGAAGAGGCCATGGACCTGCCAAAAGCTCTTCGCTTCTGGACGTGAGAGTTGTCTTTTGTTCGAACACGCACAGAAGCGGGGTGTCTCCAGGCCACACCATGGCTGACTGAGCTACAGGCCAGAGCTGTTACCAACTCGGCCCTGGCCAACCAAACCCCACTAGTGTGCCCTCTCCACCCCCCACCCCTGCCTGGGGAGGGGCCCAAGATCAGCCTCACAGAGCAGCCCTTCTCTGGGGGAAGAATGAGTGTTGTTTCTGGAGCAGGGATGTGCAGAGAGCGCTGAACACCTGGGCGCCAGTAGAACGAAGGGTGAGAGGCAGGTCATTCCAGAACTGGGAAGTCCCTAGGCTGGAAAGACCAGACAAATGCTCCCAGCGGTCCAGGGGGGGCCTAAAGAGTGAAGCA
>PVHY01034879.1:0-10156 GCA_004024945.1 Uropsilus gracilis | reverse complement strand
ATTCTCGCCCGGAGCTGGCACAGCTGTCTGTCGCCCTGTCCCCACCTCCCCCCCAGCTGTCAGGACAGAGCTGAGACCAGAGCTGCCCCCACTGCCCTCTTCTCTCCAAACCTCTGCTGAGTGTCCTGTCTCCTCCCACACACACACACACACACCCTGGGACACAGTGCCCAGCCCCTGGCTCCTGTCCTGTCTCTAGGTCTCTGAGAGTGCCGCGTCTAGGAGCCCACTGCAGGAGGAGGCAGATGCAGCAGAGGCAACCGTTCCCAGGGTGAGGCCCTCGGGCCAAGACACAAACAGCCTCAGGCTCCAGTCTGAGGCCCCACGTGGTGACAGTGGCCTCTAGGCCATGGGACTAGAAGAAGACTGGTGACCAGACTCTCCCAGCAACTCCCAGGACCCCCAGGTCAAAGGACCAGGCTGAGCTGAGAGGCACAAAGCTCCACAGCTGACCTCTCCCTCTGGAAGCTCTGGGGAGGGTCCCTTCACTTCTACCAGCTCCAGGTTCTCACAGGGCTTGTCTGCACCCCTGCGGCCTGTCTTCATGGGGCCTCCTTCCTGGGCCTCCTAAATCTGTCTGTCTTTCCTGTGAGGACCCCTGTGGCTGAGGTAGCTATATCCGGGAGCTCTTGCCTCAGCACCAGGACCAGAGCCTCAGGGCCTCTTCCCTCTATGCCCCAGTCACACTCTGGTCTGGACCTGACAGCTTTGATTCAAATGCTTTTGGAGAGGCTGTGAGCAAGGCCTAAGGAGATACATCTACTGTTGGTTCCTGTATCTTGGAGTTTTTCTACTGCCTAAAGTTAGGAAAGATGCCATAAGAAGAAGAACATCATATCTTTGACCACATGCTTGGAGGAGGTAGCAACAGATGCCAAAGGTGAAAAAGAGGAATTCCCTGTTTTTGGAATACATGCTCGTGGACTCTAATGGAACATGTGGTGAGGTGACCAGAGAGTAAAGGACAGTTTTGGACATTGGTGGGGTAACTGGGTTTTTCATGTTTATTTTTTTTGAGACTAGGTGTAGCAATTTTTGCCCATGGAACCACAGGCTCACGTTGCCCGGGGTACCACAGACTCAAGCAATCCCCAACCTTAGCTTCCCAGGTAGCTGGGATTACAGGTGTGTGCCACCATGCCCAGCTATTTTTTTGGAACTAGGTCTCACTATGTTGCCTCAACCATGATCAGGACTCAAACCATGATCCCTGGTCCCTGCTGCAGCTTCCTAGGCTGCCACTTACAGGCATGCACCACCATGCCCGGCCTCAAAATGGAGATTTTAAATAAAATGGAGTTACCCCTGGTCCCTGTTAGCATTCTTCCTGTCTTTCTAGTTCATGGTCCCTGAGGTTTTCTTGAACTAGGGCCAGGGTGTCCCCAATTACCCCCAAGCTGTCAGCGTGAAAGCAGCAGGCCTCTCTCAAGGCCATACATAAGCCCCCTTGTTTTAAGAATAGCATATCTAACCCCTGGTCATTTTGTAGCACCACATCTGCTAGGGAAATACATAAGTCTGCAAAGGTGGGGCCAACCCCGAGCAAACATTTCACAGCCCCGTCATGAGCAGTTGTAACCACTGGCTCCCCCAGTCAGATAGTGCAGGACACACATAGAATTTTTCAGGCCACAGTTTTTCATACTAGTACTGTGGGCCCCACAGCCTATTGCCATCACTACCTCATATCCTTTATACCACAGGTCACAGAGATCAAGGTAAAACACTGGCTTCCCCGTTTTTCCCCTGGGCTGTGGCCTTGATGGCACCTGTGACTGTATCTGACAACTCTCAACCCCCCATGTTGGGTGCATATGGATGATTTTCCCTGTACCCAACCCTGTCTTGACCCAGACTGCAATAATTAGGAAGCACAGAGTCTTAGCTTCAGCGGGTCCTCTGGATGTCAATGCACAGTTCATTGCTGGTCCTTTGCTGGGCATGGCGTTGATGTGCGTACATCAGCAGGGTCTACAGTGGCCTTCTTCACCTGGAAGTGATGGAACCAGGGCCTGATGCAGTCACTTTCATGGCTGTGGGGGTGGTCAGGATGATGAGGTGCCATTTGGACACCTGATGACAGAACACCTGAACTCTATTCCCTGGCTGCATGTTGTGAGGAGGCCAAGGTCAAACTGGTGGGTTGCTTATGCAGGCACAAGTGACTGTTGGGTGGCATGGAAAGCCTTCCAAGTCTGAAGCAAGGAGAGGTCAGATAGCTCGACTCCAATGTCAGAGTCAAGAATTGGCAAGAGGAGGGTGGTCGCCCATACAAGATCTCAGATGGTGACACTCTGCGGACATAGGGAGCACAGTAGGCGCACCAAATGGCAAAGGGAAGGACAGGCACCCATTCCTCACTGGTCTCCACGATTAATT
Source organism: Uropsilus gracilis (assembly GCA_004024945.1). Classification (NCBI taxonomy): domain Eukaryota; kingdom Metazoa; phylum Chordata; class Mammalia; order Eulipotyphla; family Talpidae; genus Uropsilus; species Uropsilus gracilis. The sequence continues at coordinate 7,777 of PVHY01034879.1, read as the reverse complement.
TAGCTAAGATCGCCCTTAAAGTGTGATGTATCTGCTTTACCTGTGCCGAGCTTTGGGGTACATGAGCACAGCGCACTTTCCACTCGACTCCCAGAGCCTTGGAGCTACCCACAGTGGTGTTAGAAACAAAGGCTGGGCCACTGTCTCAGCCTGTGCCGAGGGGAAGCCCAAACCTGGGTACAGTCTTCTGAAAGAGTTTTGGCAGCTATTCCAGCACCCTCCCCTTTGGTGGGAAATGCCTCCACCCACCCGGAGAATGTGTCAGCCGTGACTAGGAAGAACCACAATTGTACCGTCCATGCTGCGTTTCCGTGAAGTTCATTTCTCTCCTATGGGGACCTTTCTAGAGGCTGATTAACCCGCTGGCGAGTTCACCGCTGGACACCACATCGTGAATCTCTGAAGACACAGAAGAAAAACTGGGCTCCAGCGAGGCTAACAGCTTAGTGCAGCTTACATGTGAGCTAGAGTGGAGATAGCCCAAGTCCTCCTGTGAATAGAGTGGATATATTTTGATCGGGCAAAACCAGATTTGAGAGCTTGTTTGGAGGTTCTAGCAGGGGAATGCAGCTACTTGTATACCCTCGACCGAAGAACGGTCCGTCTCTATTCGGGGAAGGCCGTCCTCTTCGACCGAGCGTGCAGCTTCGGGAGGGACGCACATGGAGCGGTGAGGGAGGAAGGGGACACCCGCCTAGCCAGCCAGATCAGCCGAATCAACCCTGGCGATCAATGGGGTGACAGATGTCGCAGTCAGATTGCCCTCACATCCCAAAACCGAATTTGAAAGGGGGGCTAGACCCTCATGGGCGAGGTGGCAGGGAATCAGCAGCTGTCTGCTTAACAACCCAACGTGGGAAAGTCGTTTGTCCGGTGGGCTCCAGAGCAGAACCTGAACTGTACAGGGGGTTGTAAGCGCCAAGTCCCATCCCAAAGTCATCTTGTCAGAGTCCCTAATGAGCGTGGTGGTGGCAGCCATCCAGGTCATCCAGCTGCCACGGGGTCCAGGGGTGTAGACAGATAAGCCCCGGGTCTCTTTCAGGGTCTGAGTTGCTGGGTGAGGACTCCCGGGTGATCTCTTTCTGTTCATCCACGAGCAGATAAAGAGTGGTAACATCTGGCAATGCTAGCGCTGGTGTTTCCATCAGTTTTTGTCTCAGTGCCCGGGCTGTGGGAGAAGAAAATTTATCTAAGAGCACACGTGCTCATGGCTGTTCTCCCCCGTGCCTGGCTCACCAGCTCACTCCAGGGTTAAGGTCGCTGCACTCTGACCCTTTGGCTCACATGCTTGGCCTTGGCCAGCTTTGTGAGGGGGAGGGCTGGTGCTTGCCCAAGTTCAGCAACTGTTGCGAAGCTGAGTGCACATCCTCGCCTCTCTCCCTCCCTCCCACCTGCTTTTCTCTACCCCTGAGGCAGCTTCAGGAGGAAGCTTTGCAAAAGTTCCTTTCAGGATGGGAACCCCTTGTCCCTTGTCCTCCCATCCAGGAAAGTTCTCCGCCATTGCAGCCGCTCTCGTCCGTCTTCCCTGGACTGACAGTGACCACTCTCCACTCTGTCAACAGGGTTCTCCCCCTGGGGGCAGCTGGTGAAGGGCTTCTCCTGGCGCTGCCCAGAACACCAGGCCAGGAGCCACAGGCACTAGCTCTGGGCCGTTGATGACGAAATGGAAAAGGAAATCAGACGTGCAGCCCGGACTCTGCGGCTATCTAACGGCCGTCCTCTCTAGTCCACACTCAGTGCGGCCCCAAGCCCCTTGTTTTCTGTCCCGTCTGGTCTGAGAGATAGCTGCCACTGAAACCACAGACATCTTCTAGCCTGTTTTCTGGGGTCTTTTATTTTGGAAAACTTGCATGGCTGCGTCCACTAGTTCAGACAGATACTTTTTCTTTTTTCAAAAAAGCCCAGCAGCTATCAGGAGCAGATGGAGCCACAAATGCAATAGGGGAAGCTCATCATCCCAAACTGTGAGAGGCTGGAGGGCCGCCTTCCAGAGTCTGAGGCTTTTTTTGGGTGGGGTGACTAGGAGCAGCTACCGAGTAGTTGAGGCTGTTGGTGAGCTGAGCCTGGGGGCACTCCATAGGCATCACAGGTGGCTGGCAGTCCCTGCTGTCCAGCCCATGGCCAGTGGACACAGTGGCCTCCAGCTGTAGCCCAGGGCTTAGCTGGAACAGGAAGTTGGTGGCCCTTGGTAGAACCGGCTGCATTAGGAGACAACAGCATGACCTGTGTGGGTATCACCACCTGACAGGCCCCCGTGGGATGAGCGTGCCAAGGCAGGAGCCAGCCACTCGGGGCTCAGGATCTACATGCTGCAGCTTTTCTCCCCGCTTCCTCAGATTTTCAAATGTGGCAATGGTTTTTCATTCTTTGCACCTTTTTCTGAAGTCTTCAGAGGGAAGGTGTATGTTCGCTAGATGTGATTTTAAGGGGAAGAGGAAAGGTGAAAGACCTGCTGTCTCCCACCAAGAGTGGTAAAGGGTATCCATGGAAAGAGAACAAAAAACATGCTGAGGCCCAGGCCAGCTCAGTACCCCAGTCTACCAGTCATTGACAAGGAAGGAAAGGAGAACAGTATTTAGCTTTAACTCTTCCCTGGCATGCTCTGAGCAGATGCCCGGGGTTTCAGTTTTTTGAATTAGATTATAAATGGGACCAAGCTCTCTGTCACCAAATGGCAAGAAAGTCATGCCCTACACATGCATTTCTGACCGTGTCTTTCCCAGCCTTAGATCAAAACTTTAGCTAACAGGTAAGCACAGGTCATGGACTCTGCCTGCCCAGCCTGGCAAATTCAGCCACAGTCTAGCCTGGCAGGGGCTGCAGTGATCTTTACCCTCAGTTATGTTTGTCTAAGAAGTCAGCCTCACATTTCCTCACACCTCTTCATCCCTCTGGTAGGAACACAATCCCCCTCTACATCTTCTCTGGTCTTGCTGTTGTTTCTAGGAAAACTGTGCCCACTGCCTGCCCCTCCCTCCGTGGCACTGCCACCACCAGGAACAAAGGAGACAGAGCCTTGTTGGCACGCCCAAGCTCCACTCCTTCTCTCTTGCCCCCCCTGTTTGCCCTCTTACCTTGTGCCTGCCAGCCAGGCCAGGCGGGAAGCTACCGAGAGAGCCAGGCATGTGGCCTTGAGCTACCCAGGACCCCACATTCCAACCCAAAGGGACTGGATAACAGAGATTGTCATTTGGAAGGTACCTGTGGAGGGCCAGCCTACCCTGAGGCCGTCACTCAGAACAAAAAATGGTTAGTAAGTGGCCTTCATCAGCATAGGTCACAATACTCAGGGCCTGTGTTTGGAAATCTTCAAAGTGGGTCAGGATCAGATCCAACGGTGCCTGTGAGAAAACCCCTGACCCATCTTCCCAAATGAAAACTCCAAGAACACAGAATGACGCAACGACGAGACAAAGGGAACAATAAAGACAGACAGCGGTGGCCACAAGAGACCAGGAACGAGCTGAGACCTCCGGGCTCTACCTGCACAGACGGTCTCCAGAGGGAACAGAGGGCGTCCGCTCTTCCCCGGGGATCCCAGAATTAAGTGTTGCGTCCAGCCTTCTGCAAGTTCCACTCAGACGGCGCCCAACACAAACAACACTCACCCTCTGAGGGAAATCTGCTGGTTCAACAGAGTCCACAGTCAAGGAGCCTGTCCCAGAAGAGTCCCCAAATGTTGTGACTCATGGGCCATTCAAGACACAAGGACTCCAACTGAACTTCAAAGCTGCAGGTTTATTGCTCTGATGCACCAGGGTCCCCAAGCCAAGGTGGCAAGAGAGACCCTGAGCAGTCTGTTACAAGCTTTTGTAGGGCAAAACCACACCGCCCCCCATTGTAAGGCAAACAAGCAGGTGTAGGACACGTTCCCATAACTGCGGGTTTCCAATAATGCTGGTGTCCATCATCCATCACGTGGACAAGAGGGTTGACAGGAATAACAGGAATAAGGTAAAAAAGATACTCGGTGCCATGAGCTTGGGGACTGTCAGACCAGTCAGCTGTGGCGGGTCCTTCCCACTGAGGGCAGGGAGAGGACACTGGTTTTAAAATGGAGGTTGTAAACAAAGTGGAGTCACTTTGGTCAGTCTGTTCCCAATGCCCAGGGCCCTCCCTGCACCATGGCGGCAGTGGAGGGGACCTCCCTGAGCTGCCTTGTCCTGCAGGCACCTGTCGGCCAAGCTGGGAGGCACAGTCAGGTCACAGCCAGTGATGGCTCCTGGACTCCTGCCCAGCCCGTGCTCCTGGCTCCTGCTCTGCCTGCTCCTGGCCTGCCAGATACTGGCGGGCTGCTTCCTCAGATAGGGCCCCGAGGACCCCGGCACCCAGCACTTTCCACCCTGGGGAGCCAGGACCACAGGTTGGGTGTGGGGGAGGGAGAGGGCTGGAGCTCAGGCTGCCCCCAGGGGACCTTGACCCTGAGGGTCCCAGATGAGGCTCCCAAGCCCCCCCCTCAGCTGGGACATGACCAGGAATGGGACCTCCAGCCGCCGGGGCAGCCGAGCCGGGTTTCTCCTGCGCTGTCTGCACACGCAGAGGCTCTCACACGCGTGCACACGCACACGCCCATGGGCAGCTGGTGGGGACAGGAGATGTCAGACAAGGATGGAACTGAGGCCCACATGTTGCCATCGTGTTTATTAAAATAGTGTGAAACAGGGAGAGCTGGGCCAGTCCCAACCAAGCCAGGGCCCCGAGCACCCCATGCCTGCGGCCGCCCACACCCAACTCAAGCTGCACCATCCACACGTGGCTGTGGGAAGCGGGCAGGGTCCTAGGCTGTCCAAATAGCCGAGGAGACACAGCCTGTCGGGGAGCAGCCCCCTCCCGGCTCAAGGCCCCATTGCTGCTACTGCTGCTGCTGCTGCATCCAGCAGGAGCGGAGGCACTTGGTGTGAGCATGAAGGCCGGTGTGGTAGGGGGCAAAGGGCACGACCAGGCCTCCTGCTGCTGCGCCTGCCCTGGGGGCCCCTCTGTCAGGCTGGGCAATGGTCCTGGGCCCCTGGGCGGGGAAAGCGCTGGGTGCCAGGGCCTTTGGGGTTCCTATCTGAGGAAGTTATTGGCCAGCAGCCACTGGCTGGTCCCCCTAAAGTCCCCCCCATCACTGGATAGAGTGGTTAGCCACTGAGAGTGCCATCAGGTCCAGATCAGAGTGTGATGGGGGGCATAGAGGGAAGAGGCCCTGAGGTTCCGCTCCTGGCGCTGAGGCACGAGCTCCCGGATGCAGCTGCCACAGCCACAGGGGTCCTCACAGGCAAGAGGACAGATGTCAGAGGCCCAGGAAGGAGGCCCCATGAAGATAGGCCAGCAGGGGCTCTGGGGCCAAAGCCCTGTGAGACCCTGGAGCTGGCAGAGGAAGAGGGACCCTCCCCAGAGCTTCCAGAGAGAAAGATCAACCATGGGGCTGTGTGTTCCTCAGCCCAACCTGGCCGTCTGCCTGGGGGCCGTGGGAGGGTCTAGAAGGGCCTGTCTGGCCACCTGTCCTCTTCCAGTCCCACAGCCCAGGGACCACCATCACTGCCTGGGGCCTCAGACTTGAGCCAGAAGCTGCCTGTGTCCTGGCTCGAGGGCCCAACCTTGGAGATGTCCACCTCTGCTGTGTCTGCCTCCTGCAGTGGCTGCCTGGACGCGGCACTCTCAGAGACCTAGAGACAGGACAGGAGCCAGGGCCTGGGCACCAAGTCCCCAGAGGGGGAACAAGACACTCAGCAGAGGTCCAGAGAGAACAGGCAACAGGGACCAGCCCTGGTCTCCTGACAGCTGGGGGTGGGGGAAAGGGTCAGGGCTGACAGCTGTGCCAGTCCTGGACATGACAACCCCTCGGGTTCACAGCACAGGTACCATGGGACACACAAGGGCATACATGTTCCACCACACACATGGCAGACACACGCCAAGCGCACCACGCCAGGAGAGCAGAGCCCACCCCTCCCCATACAGCCCCTAGGGATCCTGAGACAGGTCTCAGGCCCAGGGGCCCAGGGTCAGCCTTGGGGTGGGGACTTGGTGCTGGGCCCGGCCTGCCCGTGCCAGGGGCCACACTGCGGGCACCAGCTCCCCAGGTGCCCACCACTACTCCTGCTGTCCAGCGCAGGGCCTGGGGCCCAATGTCCAGCCAAGGGCCCTGTGCTGCCCACAGACCAGGGAGGGGCAGAGGAGCTCACCTGTGGGATCTTCTGCAGGTTCCAGAAACGGTGTCCCCTGTGTCAGGCGAGCATGGTGAGCATCAGGACAGGGAGGCTGACAGCCAGCAGGATGGGGATGGGAGACACGGTGGAGACAGGTTTGGGGGGTCGCGCTCCTGAGGCTGCAGAGGGATCGGGGTTTCCTGCAGGGGTTTACTCCCCAAGGAGGCAGCCCTACCCTTGTCCAGGAAGGAAGGGGAGGTAGAGCAGCAGGGGACCCAGGGTAGGGGATCCTTGCTGCACCCCACAGGTGCTCCCCCGTGGTGCAGGCCCATCAGACACCTACCTGAGGGTGGGGTGGACGCTGCCTCAGTGACCAGTAGTTCTAGGGTGACAAGAAAGACACAGGCAGGTGAGGGGCCTGTTTGATCCTAGCCCTGAGGCCCCCACCTCTGGGGGTAAGGAGCCTGGGCACCCCATCCTGGAGATGGTCGGTGCCCCTCCAAAGTACCCCGCCAGGCTGGGACCCTATGCAGCCCCATCAAAGCCCTGGGGGTGAACCCACCTGGCTATCCCCACCTGAACTTGGGCTTCTGGATGGAGCTACAGGGGCATGTGGGACCAGAATGGGGCCCTGCACACAAGAGTAGGTACCAGGGGACTGGGCATGGTGGCGTATGCTTGTAAGCGGCAGCCTAGAAAGCCATGGCTGGGGCCAGGGATCACAGTTCAAGTCCTGCCAGGGGCACGTAGTGAGACCTAGTTCCAAAAAAATATAGCTGGGTGTGGTGACGTGCACCTGTAATCCCAGCTACCTGGGAAACTGAGGCTGGGGATCACTTGAGTCCGGGGTACCCCGGGCAACGTGAGCCTGTGGTTCCCTGGGCAAGAATAGCGAGACCTAGTCTCAAAAAAGAGTAGGTACCAGGGAGGGCAGAGGGTCTTGTGCTTCAGCTGGGCGTCAGGAAGGGATTTAGGGGGACTCATCTATGGCTCTGCTCTCAAAGTGTAGCACTTCCTGAAGGTTGAGGGGGGTCTCTGGAGGGGGTGCCTAGAGTGTGGGGAGGAGCTGGAGGGGAATGACTGGTCAGCAGGTGCTGGGGGACATCTGGGTGTGGGAAACAGTAATGGGGGACTTGAGGGGGGCAGGTCAGAGAGCCTGGCCAAGTCCAGGCCTGTGCTGGCTCAGCAGGACGGTCCAGGGCGAGTGGGCTGGGGCCATGCCAGAGAGGGTGGGGGCTGGGGGGCTGTCCTCTGGGAGCTGCAGGAAAGTGGGTTTCTTAGGGGGTAGACAGGGTGGTGGGCATGGATGGGCACCCAGACTGGCACGTGGTGGATAACAGGTGTGGCCTCCAGAAACCAACCACCCACACAGGAGCCCCTGAAGTCCCGGTTCCAGGTCCCTTGAGGAGCAGCCTTGGTTTTCTGGGGGTTCCATCACCCCTCCCTGGGCCCTGTTTCCCAAGCTCCAGGCAGGAAAGGCTGCTGGTGTCCGCTGCACCCCAAAAGGAGGCACTGGGGTGTCCAGAGGCCCCTCACCTGACACACTCAGTCTGGTGTGTCCCACACTCCTGTGTGTTCCCACAAGGTACCACGTGTACTCCCCGGCCTGGGCGGGCTGGGCGTCAGGGATGACCAGCCGGGCCTCG
>PVHY01034878.1:0-10146 GCA_004024945.1 Uropsilus gracilis | reverse complement strand
TGTTTTTTTGAGACTAGGTCTCGCTGTTTTTGCCCGCGGAACCGCAGGCTCTCGTTGCCCGGGGTACCACGGACTCATCCCCAGCCTCAGCTTCCCAGGTAGCTGGGATTACAGGTGTGCGCCACCATGTCCAGCTGTTTTTTTGGAACTAGGTCTCGCTACGGGCCCCAGGCGGGACTCGAACCGCGATCCCTAGCCCTTGTTGCTTCATAGGCTGAAGTTTACAGGCATGAGCCACCATGCCCAGTTTTATATTTTTCTTGTCCATTTGTTTGTTTATTTCCCTCTATCCCTCCTCCTGTGAGACCATCCCCTATTTCCTTTCTCTTTCTGGTTTATTTCCGCTAACATGGTTCCTTCTAGCTCCACCCGTGTTGCTGTGAATGACATAAATTTGTCTTCTTTGATGAATAATATTCCATGGTGTACACAGACCACATCTTTTTCAGCCATTTGTCTGTTTTGGGGTGTTTGGGTTGTTTCCATATCCTGGCTATTGTGAATAGTGTTGTGATAAACATTCGGGTACAGGTGTCCTTTTGAATGAGTGTTTTGCTGTCCTTTGGGTAGATTCCAAGGAGTAGGATTGCTGGGTCAAATGGTAGCTCCATTTTCAGTAGTTGAGGGTCTCCATGCAGCTTTTGAAGTGATAGGGTGTTTGTATCAGTTACGTGCATGATTCTGATGAAAGTGGCAATTGTGTGGGACTTGTTGCCCTGATGGGAGAAATCACCTCCTTGGACGTGTTGTGGAATTAGCCATGATCATTTTCGCAGTGTGCATCAGCCAGAGGGAAATTACGGGCAAAAGGCAGGCACTGTCACGGTGCTGAAGGCTCAGACACAATTAATTCTTGAGAGACATGGCAGTCCACCTCTTCTAAGTGAAGTGGAGCTGACCCCGATGACTCAGCCCTTTCTACACACATTGCTCCATTTGCCCTATTTAGTGCTTGGATGGTAGCACTAGGGAGGCCTTTCTCACTCACTTTACAGTTCCCGGCACCTGCAGTTCTGAAATGTACCAGCATCACAGCTAAGTCCACTACTGGATCGTCCCACCACATCTGGATCGTTCCACCACAGCTGGTTCGTCCCACCACATCTGGATCATTCCACCACAGCTGGTTCGTCCCACCACAGCTGGATCATTCCACCAAACTGGATCGTCCCAACACATCTGGATCGTTCCACCACACTGGCACTCCTTGCCCTCAGCAATTTAAGGTGTCATGGCGGCCGGAGAAATGGCTTCAGACTGCTATGTAAGCCCCTTTCCCCGGGAGGCCTAGACCTTTGCTGCCCTTCTAGTCTTTGAGAAGCTGAATAACTACGGCAGTGCAGTTGTCGAGTGACGAGCGGCTGCCTTGTGTAGCACACACGTGAGGACCAGATTCAGTCTCTGCAGCCTGTGTGTCTGGTGAGAATGGGTAACAGTAGTTAGCAGCTATTGAGTCCCCTGGGCTGGGTCCAGGAGTTCTGTGGCAGTGTGTTTAGCAAGGTGCTCTGATAAGGTGAGGGCCTCACCCCACCCCAGGCCCATGGGGAGGTCAGCTGGAGTTCCAGGAGCCTGTGGCATCAACTGATGAGCTCCAGAAAGGAGGTCCTGGTGAGACATGCCCCACCCCCATGGTGACTGGGAGGCAACAGATATGGAAGAACCCAGCATGCCAGAAGAATGATAAAATCTCAGAATACTTACAACAGCATGGAAAGCGTTTGTGTGCGAGGCATCTGACTGGAGTGTGAGTTACTTTATTCTGCACAGAATTGTGGGTGTTGATTATTGCTTGTGAACTGAGATTATAGACAAGAGCTGGGAAGGCCAGTCCTGTTTCCATACCTGCTGTGACATAAACTGGCTCCCAGGTAAACAAATGCAGGGGGCCACTGATATCTCCTGAGCATCTAGTATATAGAAAGCACTCTCCACGCTTGATCTTGCTTTATCCTCACGACAGCTCCGTGCGGAGGTTATTACTATAGCATTGCACAGATGAGGAAAGAGAGTTCAGAGGCGAGACAGGATGTGGGTGTGAAGCCGGGACCCCAATATGGGCAGTATTGAAATTTAGGCATTGATGCCATTAGCTGTGTCTGAACAACACAAAGGTAAAGATGACCTAAACAGGAAAAGGGGACTGGCCTAAACAGGATGGGCACTTTCACTTTGTTACAAATTCCAGGTGTGGACCCTGGAGGAGAGAATGTATAGAGAAGAGGGTGTGAACAGGGCAATTGGAGCCTTTGGCTTTTAGGAAAAGAATAAAGGAAATAAAAGGAAAGGAGAAAGAGCAGACTAGAGGGACAGATTTGGGGAGAGGAGAAAAGAGAATGGCAGGTGGGTAAAGAGTAAGCCAAGTGATCAGGCTGGGCAGAAGCTCCTGGAAGAGTAAGCTGGAGGTGGCAAGGAGCCATGGTGACAGGCAAAAGAGAAGCCACTGTGGCTAGTTTGGAACCGCAGCAAGGCGGCAGAGTGAGCTGGTACCTGGAGACGGCCAGGGATTTGGAAAGCTGATTTGGGATCAGCATTTTTTGGAAAAGTTGAAACAGAACCTTGGAGAAGCAGAGCAGCTCGGAACACTGGAGAGAGACGAAGCAAAGAGAAGACAACAGAAAGACTGGACTTTGCAGAGCGCCTGCCTCGGGTGTGGAGGGGCAAAAGGCACCATCATGGACATTTGTCTTTGGGACCTTTGGGACTGAAGATGGTGACCAGGGTAAGAGAACTGGCCATGTGTGGCTTTAAGGTTCTGATTTCCCTGTTGAATTCCCTTGTGAATAAAGTTCCTTGTTAAACTGTATTTTGAGTGGCAACTGCAACGCACAGTTCGGACTTGTGACTTAGTGTTGGAGACTTTTGCCCCTTTTGACCCAATTTCAGGTGTGGCAGTGGGTCATAGGACTCCACGGCGGTCCTGCTTCAGACATCCTGCCTCCTTCCTTGCGGCAGCACATTTGGAGGCTCCCTTCTCTGAAAAGGGGCTTCAGTTTCCTGGTAGAGTCGAATCTTTAATAAATGGGTTCAGAAAAATGGCCAAGCAGGCAGATCCTCGTGGCATGGTTGTTAAAACATGGCTGGATCTTAAAATAGAGTTGCCAGACAGGCATCATCATGCTTTTCATGGGCTTCATGTCATATCATTTTGCAGACATGGCCTCGGTCCCCTAAATGGCTCCACACATTCTCCCCAAGACAAAGTAAGAAGTGGTCTCTTGCACTTCAGAGGAAATTGCTTTTCACTTACCCCTGTTTTTTTTTTTTTTTTTTTGAAAATAGCACTTGAGAATGTATACTGTCTATTAGTATGAAATATTAAAATCTGTTCATTTTGCACTGAGTGACATTTTGAGGTTTTCTGATTTAAAAAAATCAATGGTTTTCACACGAGGGCTCTCATTTTTGGTGGTCACTGTCAATTTTTCTGACTTTAAAAGTTTGTTAATGGGAAGTGTGCATCAGGTAGCAGAAAGTTGACAAGGTATTTTGAGAGAAGAGGGATTTGTGGGAAAATAAAGTGGGTTTGCCATTGATTTCTTTCACTTCGAGAAAATTCTTGATAAAAAAAAATCTCTGGTTGATAAGTGCACTAAAGGTTGGGTCTTTATAGAGAGGATTAAGAAATAAGAGCTTTGAGGGGGTGTTTGTGGAGGTTACAGCCCAGATTTGCGACTGGCGTCCTTATTTTCAAAATGTTATTACAATTCTTTCCTAGAATTATGGAGGTGGCTGTATCTTTCCGGTTTAAGATGTTCTTGCTATAAAAGAAAGTCAATAATTATTTATTCTCATTTCACTGAATATTAATATTAAATGGCTTCTTGAAAAAAACTAGCAACCATAAAAAAAAAAGGGCAACAGCAAATGCTGGCATAGATACAGATAGAAAGGAACACTCTTAATGGCTGGTGGGAGTGCAAACTGCTTCAGCCACTACTGGTAGGCTGTGTGGGGGACCCTCCCACTACTGAAAATGGAACTACCATTTGATCCAACAATCCCACTTCTAGGAATCTACCCAAGAGATGCAAAAACACTAATTTGTTTGTTTTCCCTATATCCCTTATGTAAGACCATCCAATATTTCTTTTTCTTGCTGACTTATTTCTGCTAACATGATTCCTTCTAGATTCCTTCCATGTTGCCAAGAATGACATCAGTTTGTCTTTTTGATGACTGAATAATATTCCACCAGGTACACAGACCATATCTTTCTGACCCATTCATCTGTTTGGGGGCATTTGGGTTGTTTCCACATCCTGCTATTGTGAATAGTGCTGCAATAAACTTGAGAGTATAAGTGTCCTTTTGGATTAGTGTTTTGTCGTCCTTTGGCTAGATTTCTTCCAGAGTTATTCAGAACCACAGACTGACAGGTTGCCAAATGGGCCAGGGAGGGCCAGTGTACCCAGTGTGGCTCCAGAAGGAGGAACAAGGTTCAGAGACCGACCTAAAGGTAGGGGCTGACAGAGCTGTCTCTGCAGCAACTATGAACCCTGTGAGTTATGGCTGCAGTTTGGGAATAAATGCTCCTGGTGAAACCGTGTCATTGTTCATAAAATTTAGGCATTGCCATTAACTGTGTCTGAAAAATAGAGGTAAAAGAGGCTGAAAAGGATGAGATTTCTTCTTTTACTTGGTTGCAAATCCCAGGGCGGGAAAGAGAAAATGAAGCACCAAAAAGGTGTGTAGAGAAAAATTGGAGCCTCTGGTTTTCAGGAGAAGAGGAAAAAAAAAAAACCAGGATATAAAAAGAGAGGAGCAGAGACTAAGGGAGAGAGAGCTTTTTTGGGAGAGGGGAGATGCGAGAAAGAGAAGCCCGAGTGACCAGGCTGTGCAGAAACTTCCGGAAGAGTGAGCTGGAGGTGGCAAGGAGCCGTGGTGACCAGCAGAAGAGTGGCAGTTGTGGAGAGTGTGGCACCGCAGCAAGGCGGCATAGTGAGCTGGTACCTGGAGATGGCCACAGGGATGTGGAAAGCTGATCTGTGCATCAGCATTATTTGAAGACCCTTGGAGAAGTGGAATACTCAGAACACTGGAGAGAAAAGAAGCCAAGAGAAGACGCTGGAGAAAGACTGGGTTTTGCAGAGGGCCTGCCTCAGGCTTGGAGGGGCCAAGGGCACCATGTTGGACATGTGTCTTTGGGACCTTTGGGACTGAGAATGGTGACTGGGCTAAGATGACTGGCCGCCTGTGGCTGGGAGGACTTTTTGTTTTTCTGGTTAACTTCCCTTGCTAAAAACCTGTTGTTGAACTGCATTTAAGTGGCAACTGCTCTTCGTGGAGGAAGCTGACCTGCAGCTTACTGGTTGGAGGCTGTTACCAAAAGGAACCCCACTTCTGCTCCTCGGAGAGCCGCGTGGGGTCTACCTCAGTCCTTGTGTGCCTCAGTCCGAAATCAACAAGTTCTATCCTTGTCCTTCAGTCTCCATCACTCCAGTCAGCGTCAGGTGAATCCCCCAAACGGAGGTTCAGCTTAGGTCCATCCAGGTTGCCCAGTGGCTCAGCTCTCCATCAGGGTCACCTCTCCTCCACCTTCACACGACTCCTGATCCTTCAGGGACCAAACACCAGGAGAGCCTGAGAAGACTCCGCTTCTGGGTCCTTTTCCTCCAGGAGTCAAAACCTCTGAGATCTCTGACCTCGCTTCCACTCTCCTTTCCAAAAGTCTGTGTTCCTGTCACTGCTCCTTTCTTATCTTCCCTCTCGCCTCCTGGGAACCAGAGGCTCCTGTTTCCCCTCACACCTTCCTGGTCATTTTTCCTCCACCCAGGCCTGGAAACAATCCCCCCTATGCTGGTTTCATGTATACACCAGGGCTGCTCAAGGTTTGCAGCAAAGTGAAAGGAAGCGCTGTTTGCCTAAATTTTATGAACAAATAACACTCCCCCTGTTGGGGTCAGGGCTTCACACCCACCAGCAAAGCCCCATCACCCTCCCACCAGCAAAGCCCCATCACCCTCCCACCATGGCCTGCGGGGCTTCCTTGCCCCAGCATTCTTCACTCCCACTCCTCCCTGCCTCTCCCCTTCCCCTAGAGCCTCCGTTCTGTCATCAGATTTCTGGGGTGGTTTTGGTTCGGTTTTGCTGCTGCTTTAGTTTGATTCTCTGGGTTTTGAAGCCTGATTCTTCCCTGCTGAGGTCTGTTCACTGGTGTGACGTGTTCACTGGTGACCATGTGATCACACTCACTATCTAAAGCCGTGAACCCAATACTGGCAGTGTGTTTGCTCATAACATGTAGGCATTGCATTAGCTGCGTCTGGAAAACACAGAGGTGAAAGAGGCCTCAACAGGATAAGGGTGCTTTTACTTTGTTGCAGATTTCAGGTGTGGATTCTGGAGGGGAGACTGTATCACCTAGAGGGTGTGTAGAGGGAAATTGGAGCCTTTGGCTTTTAGGAGGCAGGAAGAAAAAAAGAGTGATAAATCGGCCAGGAGCAGAGAATAGACACAGAAGTATTGGGGAGAGAAGAGGCGAGAATAGCAGACAGGTAAAGAGTAGGCTGGAGTGACCAGGCTGGGCAGAAGCCCCCTGGAAGAATGAGCTGGAGGTGGCGAGGAGCTATGGTGGCCACTGTGGAGAGCATGGCATCGCAGCAAGGTGACATGGAAAGCTGGTACCTGGAGATGGCCAGGGATGGGAAAAGCTGATTTGTGCATCAGCCATTGTGGAAGAAGTTTGAAGAGCCTTGGAGAAGTGGAACAGCTCAGAGCACTGGAGAAGAAGCAAAGAGAAGACGCTGAAAAAGACGAACTTTGCAGAGTGCCTGCTTCAGGTTTGGAGGGTCAAAGGGCACCATGATGAACATGTGTCTTTGGGACCTTTGGGACTAAAAATGGTGATTGGGGTTAGATAATTGGCCATTTGTGGCTTTGAGGACTTTTTGTTTTCCCTGTTGAATTCCCTTATTAATAAAACTCTGCTGTTGAGTTGCATTTGAGTGGCAACTGCTCCATCCTGGTGGTACGAACCTGAGGGAACCTGGGTGGTACGAACCTGAGGGAACCTGGGTGGTAGAGGCCGCATTTTGAATGTGGCTTGTTGACTGGTGGCTTCTGCCCTTTTTTGACCCAGTTTCACATCCACCCAGGTAGATGCAGCAGGCACTGGTTCCTCTGGTGCTTATCTTGTACAACTTACCTTGTACAGCTTATCTTGAACAACTTCCCGTGGGGGGAGGAGCCGCTATCAGCATGTCCTAGAAAAAGCAAACAGTGGGATCGGTAACAACCCTCTGGGGTTTGGTGACGGCTGTTTGGAGTCACAAACATCCTGTTGGTTGGTGCCAAACCTCAGATCAATGGGACATGGCTTGGAGCGTGACCACGTCTGCGGACACGGAGGGTTTGACCTGTCCCGCTCCACAATGCCCCCAACACGAGGTCGTAGACAAAGGTCTACCCAAAACTCATCTGGGCAGAAGAATTTCCCTGGGGAACGGGGGAAGAGGATGCGTCACCGTTTCATTAACCAGCGAGGTACAAACCGCTCTTGCTCAGTCGCCCTGCCACAAAGTATTTGGAGGACTGCCTCCTCCCACAAGCTACTTAATGGGGGAAAAAGCCCTTTGCTGCCAACCTGCTGCCTGACTCGGAATGTTCATGACTGTGTGTCTCTTCTGGGTAACCCAGGCTAAGGGGAGACCACCCCCTCCCTCTCTTCTGACCAGGGCAGGCATGAGGTCAAGTCAAACCATCATCAAGCTCTCTAAGCCAGGGTGCCCTGCCTGTCTGAGCAACCTCACCTCCTCGCGGCTCCTGGATGTTTCTGGTTAGTTCTCTGGAGCTGGCCGAGCCCTGACTCTGAGGACTGGGGAATTTCCTCGCCACCCTGGGAGGGAATGTTTGCCATTCTTGCTGACATTTTTAAGTTGCCTGCTGGGTTTAGACTGCGCTGTTTCCCAACATGCTGGGTGCAATTATCCTAAAATATGACAAAGCCTGTTTGTGGAAAGGGTGAGGGTTTTGGCTCCAGGGCCTAAACCTCGGTAGGGTGGTAGGAGGCAGGGCGGTGAGCAAGAGCGCCAGCCCGCTGGGGGATTATGGGTAAGTCCTTGGAGGTCTGGCCAATCTGGTCAATTCCGGTCAGTGCCTGGACAACCCCATTGTTTCCAGGATTTGGTCCTCCTCCTGAGGAGGTCCAGGCCACGTGACAGTTTCCCAGAGATGGCAGGAGAAATCCAATGCGGACTCTCATCCGTGCTGGCATCCAATCACATAGCCTTGTTCATGGGGCCGGCACTCTGCCCCATGACCTGAACTTGTGCTGGATTTCAGAACGGCTTGTGTTTAAGACAGCAAGCCCAGCTCAGTCTCTAGCTTACCGCTCGGAGCCTAGGTCTCCAAGACGAGGTGTCAGGATCACGGAAAAGGACCGTGGTCAAAATGGAGCAAAAGCCACCAACCAACACACCACAGGTCTGCTTCACCTGCACGTAGCCGTTGTCACTGACTTTTTGGGAATAACAATATAAATTTCAGACAATTTAGGCAATGCCAGCTGTGGACAGTGGTGTACGAGGATGAGATGCACAGCCTATTTAAGTGACTGGCCCATTCTAGCTGAGACGTAGCAACACTAGAGCTTGAAATGCAGGCTTCCTGGGTCTCAATCACTATATTCCTTTTTTTCTCCTTAATTTCTTTCTTTATATTTTGTGGGTACAATTTCTTTTTTTTTTTTTCTTAACACTGCTATCTACCCTGGGGTTCTCCCACCACCTTCTACCTTATCACCCGTGAACCATTGTCTTCATCTTTTGTGTCCCGATTCCCCCCTCCCCTTCCACGCTCCGTGCTTCAGTTCTGCTGAAAAGTTTTAAATTCTCCTTGTCTTGTTTGTTTTCCCTGTATCCCTCATATAAGTGAGACCGTCCAGTCATCATCGTTTCTAATTGCGAAAGTCTAGAAACACCCAAATGTGTGTTGATTAGCTGAGTAAACTATAGAACCTCTTAACAGTAAAGCAACTGAATGATAAGCGAGAAGGATGTCTTGCTCCTGGATATACCGCTAACATAAAGAAGAATGCGGGCAATATCGTACAAGAAGTACCGGTGGACATTTGGGTGTGCTTAGATATTGTAAAGGACCCGTAGAATGACATTAAACAGCAGCAGCAACAACAGTAGTAACAACCAGGAACAGGGATGCATAGTAGAATTTTCTGAGTAAGTCTTGTTATAGGGAATATTTTCTTAAGCTAAATACTACACAGTAAAAATAAAGCTGAATTAAAAAAAATTAGAGACGTAGTGAAAGTAATGTCCCTAACTCTATGTCATGGGGATAAGAAACATCATAGAGAAAATCCACTTCAGACAACAGCAAGGCTATCTAACAGCACACACATTCCATGGGGGATTTAACCTAGGAGGGAACATTCAACTTATTTTGGGCTACGTTCAGCAGTCTTGGTCTTAGTAAAACAGCAGTATTGTTATTTCTAAACGGCAATACAGGCACACATGTGGTTGTCCAGTGGGGCCTGAAATAGTGTCAGGAACGACTCTGGGAAGCATCTTTGCCAAGGCAGAGACAGATAACAGGTCAGTTCATGAAGGAAGACTGTTATCTTTTCCTTGGGATTCACAGCATCATCTGAGCCTGTGCTGGAGGGTTTTTTCTAGAAAAGTCCCTATTCCCTAGAGTCCCTTGCAACCTGAAATGGCCCAGAGTGGGGTAAGTTGGAAGGAGAGGGGAGGAGCTGCCTACCTGACCCTCTCTCTGGTCTCCGGAGAAAGGGGGGGCTTCAAGAGCTTTGCACCCCCCAAAGCCCCAGGAAGGGTGGAGCTGAGCATGAGGAAAAGGAAGAAGAGCTGGAAGAAGGGCTGACAATCAAGACGGGAGGCACTCTGGAAGAGGAGGCACATGGAGCAGAGACACATGTCAGAAACAAATGGAAAACTCTTCTCGGCCTTGTCTTCTCAGCCTTGAACTTGTGCAGGGGCTGGGGCCATGGGAGGAGATGCTTGAGAGAGTGGGAAGAGCGTTTATCTTGATGTGTATTTTGCTTTAACTCCTCCCAGTCCTCCTGCCTGTTCCTCTGCCCCTTCCTGGGGGGCCCCAGCAGATGGAACCCCTGAGTTGGGGCAGTCCTCAGGCCACAGTGGCCTTGCTTGGGACAGCCCTGCCTGGCTGACA
>PVHY01034877.1:0-10152 GCA_004024945.1 Uropsilus gracilis | reverse complement strand
GTAGCCAACATAGAATCACCTCTCCACTCCTCATTGACAGAGCATGAGTCTCAATGCTGATAGTTCTGCATGGCTTCTCTGGAAGCTGCTCTTTGGAACTGAGCTAGCAGCTGTACTAGCTTGGGAAGTTTTCAGCTCAGTCATGCACCTGCCCTTACTGGCTTTCCTTGGTCTTTCCCCTCACCCTTTCTGCCCTGCGATTGTACTTCCTCCCAAGATCAAGCATTTACCCTTGGCTTCAGGCTCTACTTTCTAGGTAATTCTTGTTAAAGCAGTTGGACTTGGGGTTTGTGCTTTTCTGAAGATTTCTTAGCCACAACAGCAAACTAATTTGCTAATTTTGGGTTAATTTTGGTTCTTCTTTACTATCTAAGTAGCCCTAAGGTGCCACTCTAAGAGTCAGTAAGCTGAGACTACTACTAAATATGTACATTTGCATATGTGTTCCAGTATTGGAAATTGGTAAGATAAAAATTTGGTTTTCCATTTAATGATTAGTAGCTGTGTTTCCCTTCAAGAGTAAATTCCCAGAGCACAGGGATGTATATACTGTAAACATTTGGAAGCCTGAGACACTTGAGAGGATGTGGGTGCAAAACAAAGAAAAAGTTTCCATCATGATCATAAAGCTGTTCATCTGGAGGTTTGTTATTGTTTGGGCTCACTCATAAAGCCATGTTTTATCTTTCCTAAAATACTCATAAAGCCATGTTTTAGCTTTCCTAAAATTTTATCAGGGGAGAGCTATGTTAAAACCTTTCAACCAACTTCTGATTCAGGATACTTTGTAAAACAATTTTTCTTTGCATTAATTTAAATACTTAGAACTTTAGTAATAACACTGGTTTAATAACACTGGTTTGTTTTTTACTTCATGTTAATTGCAGATTTGTAAGCATTTATATTTCTTCCCACCTGAATTGACAGCCATCTGTAACTTGATCAATAGTAATTTGATATAGGACTGGCAGGGTCAGATGTTAATTGGATACTTCCACTTTCTTCACCACAAAATCCTTTCTTTCCTTGGTACTTGTTACATAGTCTACAGACATATAAATCTGATGAATGTTTGCTGACTATGTTGACAGAATTAATGGCTGCATATCTACCTTCTGTTGTCACGATAGTTTTAAGGATTGACTATATAAGTCTACTCTGGCCTATCAGGACATTAAACATTTTTTCAAAAATGACCATCTTTGTCTGCATCACAATAAACTGATCTTTTCAGGGAAACTTTTTCTTCATATTATGTGAACATTTATTACTCTTTGCATTTGTAAAATGCTTTATCTGGGGTTAATTTCAATCACAAGTGAACATGGAGCCAGGCTGTACACATACTGTATTTAAATATATTTTCACAAAAAGAAAAACCATTTTAAAATGCCTTAGGTCACAATGGAATATTATTCTGCAATCAAAACCAGCAAATATGATACATTTGTGATAACACGGATGTAACTAGAGAGAATCATATGAGCAGAAATAAGTCAGAAAGAAAAAGACCATATGGTCTCACCTATAGATGGAACTTAAGAATAACAAACAAAAGGCCCAGAAAAACTCAAAATAAACTAACAACAGAACTAGGACAAGCAGCTGGGGAAGTGGAGAGGGAAAAGAGAGAAATCAGGGAAGGAAGGAGCACAAGATCAAGATGCAGGTTTATGGGTGTTAAGGTGGCGGGAGAAACACACACACATATATAGACACATAAACAGAACTATGCTAACAACAAAATGAATAATAAAAATACCTTTGGTCACCGACATGTAGAATCAAAGATTATCCCATTAAGCAATCATTAAGAGCTTTTCTTTGACTCCTAACAGTTGATTCCTTCCAGATACATGAGGGCAGAAAGTGTTCTGGCAAACATACAGATTTTTTTAGGTACTAATAGGTGCTGGCCCTTTTCAAATAGAGTAATGTATTGCTATTGGTAATCTTTAAAAATTTACATTAAAGGACTGAGTCACATTCTTTTATATGTCCACGACAGCAAATCCTCTTCTCAGAATAGATCTAAATTTTTGAAATTCCCAAAAGCAATTTAAATCAGACCAAGTTTCAACACCGCTGGCAGGAAAAATTATCAAGAAACATTAAAAATAAATGGATTGAGTAATACTTTTAAAACATTAAACTAAGAAAAAAATTAAAGAATGATTGAAGCAGAAATTAATGAATGAGAAAACAAAAACCAAAATTATGGATCATTGCCAAAAGTAATTTACTGGAAAAAATCCCAAGAAAATAGAGAGATCTCTGATAAAGTTATATAATATGAAGAACAGAAATAACATTATAAAGACAAATGGAAATATAACACATAGAATTTTTTAGTTATATGAGAATACCATATGCAGTAATCTATGAGTGTATTTTTTTTTTCTGGAAAACAAATCACCCAAACTGAGTCAAGATGATGTAGGCTAACAGTGTATCAAAATTAGCAACAAAAATCTAAACGGTCAGTCCTAGAAATCTTATTGGCAAATTTTTCTATGTTTTGAAAGATATATAATACCCTTCTAAACTCATATGAATGTTAAAAGTTATATTTTTAATCACATATAATTATTCTAAAGCCTTTCAAAATTGGTATAAAAAGAACACTAAAAAATATGAATTCACATGAGAAATTTAATGCTAAAATTCCCATACAAATTAAATACATTGAAATAAGTCATCTTTAAAGTAATTAGGTCAGTTTTTATCTTAGAAATGCCATGATATTTTAATAATAGATAATTGACTTAATAAATTATACATTAGGCCACTTAAGAAAAAAACAAAACCCTAACATCAAAATAAATGATAGACTCTTAGTAGCTTTTCCTTGAACAACTAGATTAAAAGGCTCAGTAAATGTTAAACTAATAGTTAACATCATTTAATAAGGTTTATAAAAATAATAATGCTAATATTAAGACAGTCAAACTGAAAGGAAGAAAATGTGAAATTAATCTAAAAACTCCCGTTACCTCTCTTCAGAAATAACCACTATTAAGTTTCCAACAGTCTTCCAAAATTTTTCCATGCAATTAAAAGTCATATAAATATCTGCTTTGAAAAGCACAGATGGAATCATGTGTACATATTCTTTTACACTTGCATTTTTTCATTGTATTGATTTTTTTAAAGGAGTTTTGATATATTAACAATATAAGCCTATCACCGTTTTTAGGAGAAGCTGAGTACTACTACATGAATGAATCATAATTTTCACGTACCTATTGGTGACCACTAAGGATATTTTATAGCTTTCTGTAAGTACATACAGTTACAGTGGGTACCCTTGATTATCATTTCTTTTTGGAACTGGTGTACTTATAGAATTAATAGCATCAAAATTGTTAGAACTATATTTGGACAGATATTTGAAGTTGGAAATATATTTGGATAAATATTTACAAATAAATATCCAAAAAGGTTGAATTAAGTTTTGATTCAACAATTAGTATTTGCAAAATGTTCATGGTTATTGAAGCTGATGTTTACTGAGAGTTCATTTTATTAGTCAGGACAATTTTGCTTATTTCTACATTTTCATGCCTGATGACATGCATTTAAAGCATTCTCATTAAAAGAAAATAGTCAGGCACGTGCCAGTAAGCTTCAGCCTATGAAGCGGCCAGGACTTGGAATTGTGGTTTGAGTCCCGTTGGGACCCGTAGCGAGACCTAGTCCCCAAAAAACAGCTGGGCGTGGTGCCGTGCGCCTGTAATCCCAGCTACCTGGGAAGCTGAGGCTGGGGATTGCTTGAGTCTGTGGTACCCTGGGCAACGAGAGCCTTCGGTTCCACGGATAAAAATAGCGAGACCTAGTCTAAAAAAAAAAAAAAAAAAATATATATATATATATATATATATATATATATACCCACTATTACCATTATTCCTCAAAATTATGCTGAAATAATCCTCTAATAAGATAAAAATAGAAATAGAAGGCAAAATATTGAAAATCAGATGATGTTTTTATTTGAAGATGATATTCGTCCCTCAAAAACACAAGATACCTAGTTGAAAAGCTATCATAAAGTATCTATTAAAGCTAGTAATTATCCCAGTGATGCAGCATTAACTTCTTGGGAAATACATACTTTTAAAGATCCTATTTACATAAAATAATATTGTCAAGAACTGGAAGGGGGGGGAGAGGGAGGAGGAGGTGTAGGAGAAGGAGGAAGAGGAAAAAACATAAAAGCAAAAACACTAAATAGTTCAAGAAATTTTTATGGTCCTAGATATGTATCTATTCCTTTATTTGCAATTTTAACTAGAGTTTCAAATGGAATATGTGTTGTTGTTGTTAAGTGTATATATACAGTATTTGTTTTTTGGGTTTTTTGTTTTTATTTTTTCCCAAATGGAATATGTTTTTAACATTGAAAAGTAGAAAAGTAATTGCTATTTAGAGGGAGAAAGAATAGCCAGAATACTTCTGAAAAGCATAAGTATTAACAGACTTTCTGTACCAGATGCCTTTACAGAATATAAAGCCACAATACAGTGATTTTGAACCATAGACAAATAGATTAATATTTTAACAGATAGTCCTGAAAGAAAATTCTATATATCAATAAATGAAGTAATACCAATAAGGACATAGATTATTCAACAATTGGCATCAGAAAAATTGGTCATTTGGGAGTAAAAAAAAAATCAGATATATACTCACATATATACTCACATACATACATATAGGTAAATGTGGTAAATAAAACCATAAAATTACTAAAAGAAAATATAAGTAAATATCTAAGTGATTCTTGGATGAAAAATAACTAGCCAGTGGAAGAAATCACATAGACATACATCTACACAAGCATTTAGAACGCTATTATAATGTTACATGTTTTATACATTGTTATTTCAGTAACAACAGACTTAGGAAAATTATCTCTCTAGATATATTTTCATAAATGTTCATCTAAATCCTCTTTCTAAGTTAATGCCATGTAATAAATACCTTTTAATTTCCCTTTCCTCCAACTACTCTTTCTATCTTTAATTCTTCATCATCAAAATCCTTTAGTAACCTGTAGAAATGAAAGAAATTTGATCTAGTATTTGATCTAAAATAGCTTTTTATTTTTTAAATGTGGGTATTGTTCAGACTAGAATATTTGTTATGCCTGCGGGGGGTGCACATAAATGCATTCTTAATCCATGTTTGTAACATTGGTTTGGTGTCCTTTTTTTTCCCCATTGCTGGTGCTGGGATGGATAAAATAAGAATGAGTCACCCAATGACAATTTGGGTGCTGGTGAAAAAACTATATCTAAAGTCCAGGTAAGTAGAAGATGAAAGAGATCAGGGAGCTGCAAGGAAAATAAATGCCTTCAGAAAATGAAAAGAGAGGTTCTCTGAATGCAGAAGGATAAACATAGTTGATCTGAACCCTAATATTTAAAACCTGGTCAAGGCCAGTGACATATGACATGAGGATGAGAAAAGAGCCCAGAGAGAAACATTTCTAAGCTGACTATTAAATAGATGTAACTCACTGACGGGCATGCCCATGTGGGATTTTAATTACTCAGACATCTGTTTAGTGAAGTGTACTACTAAATAGGGATCAAATACAGAGATCAAATTACGTGGAGAGGAGGGTGGAGATGACATTCATGACTCAGAAAGGAGAGCTATCGGCCAGGGGAAAATCAATCCCGGCTTTACATCTCACCAACAGAGAAGCAATTATTTCAGATGTGGGGCTGGTTAGCATCCTAGGTCATGAATTTAATTAAACAACCCTCAAATGGCAGAAAACAGAACAAACTACTGTGTTTAACTGTCAGGAAAATATGCCACAAATAAATGGTCCAAATTCCTCTTGTTACATCCTCCTCCTGCACAGATTTGAAGTCATTTTCTTAAATCCACAGCTCCCTCCCTTTCCTAAGTGAGCCTTTCCTTCCCAGTGGCAACCAATAAAC
The DNA here is from genome assembly GCA_004024945.1 of Uropsilus gracilis. Lineage (NCBI taxonomy): Eukaryota > Metazoa > Chordata > Mammalia > Eulipotyphla > Talpidae > Uropsilus > Uropsilus gracilis. The sequence goes on along the minus strand of PVHY01034877.1, from coordinate 4,198 downwards.
TCATCTAAATCGATGACTTGCACCAGAGGCAGAATTTGCCTTCCTGTTCACATAGTAAGATTCTTGGGAAGATGGAGAAAGTCCCCTCAAGGGGTGTCATCAACCAGGATTGTGAGCCATCCTGGAACACTGATTCATTCTTTCATCCAGTCATGAATTATTGATCCTCTGAGTGCCAGGGAGTTGTGCTGTGTGATATACTAGACACTAAGATGAATGGTTCTTGCCCTCCCAGAGCTTTCTCCCAGACTTCGAGCTCTTGCCTGAGCAACAATCTAAAACTTTTGAAGAGTAGCTTTTCACATGAATACTGGTTTTCAAACTCCCCTCACCTGCCACACTTGGATGCAAAACCCAAGGATTTTTGTGTGAACTGTGAAGCCATCTAAACCATCTAAACTCATCACTAATGAGCTTAGATTTCACCCCTGTATTTAGAGCATCATTAGACTACATCAGATGAGAATTGAAATGGCTTCACAATTAACCACAGCCAGATATCATTTGGTTTTATGATGTGACCTGGAAAGTATGCCTGGAAAGTAAGTTTGGTAGGTGTGGAATTTGGGAAATGCTGATATGTTCTTCCCCATTGGAACCAAAGAGATAATGGAATGCAAGCTTTGCAAGTTGTACTTATTTCCACCTACCTCAGGTGGGAGCACACTTTGGAAAATATATCAGCTAAGCTGCCAGAGGAAAGTCAGGAACTAATTAGTCAGGGTTGCTAAGACCACAGAGAGGTTGACTGGGGTTGTATGTGCAGTGCCTGGTACTTCTATGTCAAGCTTACTGCTTCCCTTGGGCAACAAGCCCAAATGTTTTTATGTGAGAAAATGTGATATTCTGGTTTGGTTTGATTCCAATTTGAACTAGTTGCCTAAGTGTTCTTAATTTTATTTTGTTCAATTTAAGGTGTTAATATTCAGATTTAGCAAATTATTGCAGCTCATAATAGTTGTTCACTGAGGATTTAATTCAGTTTATTAACACACTTCATATCTGTAGTGAGAATATAAAAGGTGTCACTAGAATATTGCAGTATAGATGGGTGCGTTAGTGTTGATGCTAAGAGGAAATAAGGGTTGAGTAGTAGAAATCCTTAAAGTTTACCTCTGTGCTGTACAGATCCATTTGCTGTTAATAAGTTTGTCCACCTTTTAACAAGCAACTCCTGATTCTGTCCTACTTTTATTGTTGGGGAAACTTAGAGAACTACAGATGTAGCACTTACAATTGATCTCAAGTCTCTAGTAAATGATACTTTATTTTCTCTATTACCCATTCTAGATTTGCCTTAACTCTGCTATCACAGGTAGGTTGCCCATTGTGTTGGCCCAGACCTGCATCTCCAAGACTCTTAGGTTCTGGTCACCATACACATCCCAGCATGTGACTTCCCTTTTTGTCTGTTCTCTGTTAAAACTACATGGGAGTATTAAGAAGACCCCCAGTATTTATGTGCCAAACATACTCTTACTCTGACTTAAAACAACGTGTAGCAGCCGTACTTCTTCCTCATGATCATAGTTCATGTTCTTGCTAGCACAAAGATATCTTTCCTGCTGGTCTCTTGGTGTGAGGAAACTGAAAAAATAAGCAACCACTCTAGTATAAAAGTACAATTAAGTGCTAATGTTTCAAGCATAGGAAGCACAAAATCTTCCAGCATACCAATGGGAATGACAGAAAGAAGGGATATGTGTACTTCACCTACTTCCTGGATTCATTTAACCTGTTGGGGACACTGTACCATAATAGTGATTTAGGGTGACAGTTCATTCTCAAGGTGCAGCTTCAGCTGTGTCTTTAAGAAGACATTTCACCATTCATCACACCAATGATTTAGGAGTTGTACCATATAGAATAAGAGCTGTGGACACTTTGGTACAAAATGGTGTTTTGCAGGACCTAATGTCAGTGAATCTAGTATTCTTGGACTTTCAGGTGGTGGTGTTGGCTCAGGTCCCATGGATAGAGAAGGAAAACTCTTACCCAGAATACAAAACAATCCCAGAAAAGTTGGGTGGTAGAGCCTACTCTTATTACAATGTATTGCTGTCCACAGCTTGCTGGATTTGGCACAACCCAGCACAGGATGGTTATATCTAGCTGCAAATTTCTTCATACCCCATGGTCAATGCTCCAGCTCAATCAAGCACCGTTAGTCTCTAAGAACTCTTTTTTTATTGCCAATGATATCCTCTTGACCCAGAGTCCTAGGAGCCTGTGCTGTTGCTCTCATATGGTGATTACTAGTAACCATCTGGCAACTTTCCCAAGCATAGATCCCTCAAGTACCTTAGGGTCCACCGAGTGATAGGACAGGGCTTCTGTTCTGGTGCCTTGACCTGCTCCATAGCTCCACCACTAGGTAAATGGGTTGGAACAATATTCTGAATGCATGGGAAATGACCACTTCATACATTTATGAGATGTTTCAAGCTGCATCTTCATAGAGACCAGTCTTAAGTGAATGAGTTCCAGATCTGCACTGAGGTCTGAAAATTCTCAAAGTGACTGAGCGCTAGCACATGAAAGGGGCATGGTTCACATTGTAGACATCATGATTGGAATATCATCAAAGGAATTTTCCAGCATGTGGCAGTAACATGTCTTGCTCTAACAAAATCATAGTATTACAGTAATTTCTGCTAGGTAGAAATTAAGTAATTTCAGGATTATATACTTATTTCTAGTTACACAGAGATATACAGGCTAGTAGAGGCATTACTTACATGTGTTAGGTTCACTAACCCTTGTTTAATCATCAGGATTGTGTAAAATGGGTGGTATTAATAACTTGTCAGAGACACTGAATTAAGTTGCAGTCATTTTGAGATGCTAATATGGGTCCCTAACGCCAGAGTCTGTGCTCTTCTACACTAGCAATTGCTCTTTCAGAACACCAAGTCTCAAGATAACACAGAGAGCCCAGCTGTCCTGATGCTTAATTCAACCTACTGCCAGTTCCACTGTATGCTGAATGTGGTGCTGGTATCACTTGGAAGTTAAAGGAGCAAGGCATATTTCACTCAGCTATGAAAAAAAGGTTACATTTTAGTTAGTTTTTAAAAAATGAATAATTAAAATCCCTTGGCCCTTTATTTACACATATCTGATTTAAAGTATACATGTTATAGAAATTTAAAAAACATGAGAACTTAATATCAGTTACAATTGTTCTCAGAGTTGGGCTTTTTATATCCAAGAACTTTGAGTAGGTATTTACCACCAGTAATGTATAAATTTTATTTTTAATATAAATTTTGGCAGTAGTATGTTACCATAAATTTTATATACATGGGGAAAATGAGGCCTTATTTAATATGTAAGTATACCTATACCAAACCACCTTGCAAAATGACATCATATAATATCCTTGAGTCAATGTTGTAAAACTGAAAAGCCATAAAAAAGTTAAACTCTCTATAGCAAATACTAGTTTATCTTAATAAAAGAAGTTTATTTATAAATATTTTATATTGATCCTTAATTTACCACTGAGACTAGCTTTTCCCTAAACCTACTAAATAAAAAATATGAACAAAAAGAGTAAATATTCTATACTTCATTAAATTACTGCTTTAACTTCTGCTTTTTATTATAAAATAGCAAGTAAACCATGAATTTACTTTAAAAAAATTTTTTCACCTGTACAAAGGTTCAGAGAGGTATTTGAAATTCTGTTAATCTGTTGAGGACAATTATTTGTTTGGGTTGGAGATCTGTAATGGTATTTTTACTATCCTCTATATTCTTACATATATTGCCTAAATTTTTAAAGATTACTTACTGAATTTTGCAAATACAGTAAAGCTCACCATCCTTTGAAGCAGTATCATTGAATGTGTCTAAAATTTGACTTGACTTATTAGAAGCAAAACAAAGTTATTCATGTTACTAGAAAAACAGTTGAATAGAAAAATCAAATTTTAAAAATCCAAAGTCCCCTGACCAAGTGGCATATATAGTAATGATAGTTAAGACTATTCATCCTAGGCCGGGCACGGTGGCTCGTGCTTGTAAGCTTCAGCCTATGAAGCGGCCGGGGCTAGGGATCGCGGTTCGAGTCCCGCCTGGGGCCCGTAGTGAGACCTAGTTCCAAAAAATAGCTGGGTGTGGTGGCGCATGCCTGTAATCCCAGCTACCTGGGAAGCTGAGGCTGGGGATTGCTTGAGTCTGTGGTACCCTGGGC
>PVHY01034876.1:0-10153 GCA_004024945.1 Uropsilus gracilis | reverse complement strand
GGAAGGAAGGAAGGAAGGAAGGAAGGAAGGAAGGAAGGAAGGAAGGAAGGAAGGAAGGAAGGAAGGAAGGAAGGAAAATGAAAAATGATGCTGTATAAGCTCAAGAATATATCAAATTGCCAAGAAGTGACTTTTTTTATGGGATTAATGGTAGGTATATTAAACCCATTTAAGCCATCTCAGGTATAAGATCTTTCACTGAGGATTGGTTTACAAAAATTCTACCACAAACACCAATTACTTATGTTTTAAAATAAAAGAGTAATTTATTTTAAAAAGGTAAGGTTTTTAAGAACTCTGCTAGGTGACTATCAGCATCGCTTATATTGGTTCAGTTTCAGGTAGAACATTAGGACGCATCTTGCTTCTGCCGTGAGTGTGGCTGGCAACTGTATGTTGTTCAAGTCAATGTAAATGTCTCAGGTCTATGTATGAAAAAGAGTACATGTTCTTGCATGACATATTCTTAATAAGCATTGGTTTTGCAGTTTACAGTTTTGGTTACATCCATTGCTTTTCAGATCAGAATATTTTTAGGGTCAACCTTTCAAGTTTACCAGTCATTAAAATCATTTTTTCATGGCCCAGAAGAAATGTGGACAATAAGAAAAAAATAAGTATTTAAAAATGAAGTTTCCTTCTTGGTTCTTTACCTTGTCAACTGCTTCAGAACAATTCATTAGCCCAAATGGGGTGGTTTAGAAGAAATCTTTTGTTGACTAATTACTTATCTGTGTCCCCATGCACCCTGTGTAACACACTTCTTCCCCCCATGCCTCTCTAGTTGCATCCTCTCGAATACTTCTTAGCATTTCTCTTTGTCATTTTTGATTTGTATGTTTACCAATAGTTGTTTGTATTTGTTCCCAAACTTGATTATGCTAGCAGTAATTACATAATTTAATTAAATATTACGTAAGCCAATGAAATATAAGTACTAATAGTAGTTTCCACAAAAATCCAAATAGAACTCTTTAGAAAGATTTGATAAATACTAATTGAAAAAATCCTGTAATTGAAATAGGCGTGGGTGAAACAAATGTAAAATATTGGAGGTGGTGATATAAATCTAGGAGGATTTTGTGCTGGGGTTACTAGGACTGAAAGGCAATGCTTGTTGAGAGGGTGTAGCAAGAAAGACACTACACTGCAGAAGAAAGAGGTTCACTTTCAGAGGTCTTGGCCTTCCATCAAAAAGAAATGCATTCGTTGATAGATTATAAATCTCAAAGATCTAAGGTTAGTATTTATCATTTTTAAGAGTCTCTGATTTAGCTGCTTGTATAATTTAAAAACTATTGATCTCAATTGTACTGAGTGGAGAATCTTATCAACCAAGTTGAAAAAAAAAAAAGTAAGTTCATCCACCATAACAGTATTGTTTGTATTATCTAGATTAATCTATAATTCAACCTCTAAAATCAACTTTAAACAACTCAGCAGTATCCATAAAGAACTGCTTGCTATTTAAAGGAATCCTTCAGTTGCTTCATTCCTAAAGAAAAAAAAAAAAATTAAATCCTCATTTCCTATAAATTAGATTTCTAGAAGTTAAAGAAATATTCTAGTTATGATTTTAGTTTTGACTCTCCCCCAGTTCTATATTTTTTTTGAGACAACTGGATTTTTATGTCCATTGATTGGTAGCTTTCGAAAAAGAAGAATGATGCTTACCAACAATGGTTTCTTGGGAAATCAAATAGAAAAACAAGTTCTGTATGAACTTAAATTAAGCAATGTTCCTGGTTCGAGTAAGTCCCTTTCCCAGCCCTGAGAGGGAATTGTTTGTTTTCCTATAGAATTATCCCAGCTTAACACACTAAGAATTTTATTACTGTCAGATGCTCACCGGGAATTCTAGTGGAAAGGAAGCTGTACTTTTAGTTCAATGTAAACTTTCCCTTTTCAGGTATAGTTGTAGGAAGATTCTTTTTCTTTCATCACCATGCTCTTATTCCAAAAAGTCAAGGGCATAGAGGAAGCAGTCATAAAAAGTCCCTTCAGGTAAGATCAGATTAAAGTATATGAAACTTCAAATATAATGCATGAAATGTTACCTGGTCTAGTACTGAATAAGAGGCAAGTCCTGGGATTTGCTACATTTTTGTGTATACAGAAAAAAAAATGTATAATGGGAGTAACTGAAAAGCATCTAGACTTGAAACCCTAGTATTTTGCGTAGAAGGTGCTCAGGAAATTGAATGTGTTGATTTTTCACATCAGTGTTCCATTTAAAAGATGATTAATAGAAAAAATGAATCATTTAAAACTCTTTGACGAGGGGGAAAGTAATCCAGTTTAGCTTCCTTAGCTCTGAATTAGCAGATGAAACTAACAGAAGCTAAGTAAAAACCCGCAGCTTGGAATGTCATTTTAGATGGGTCTATTCAAGACAAGGTGTATTGTTTCTCACACAAACCGATGGATTATATGCAAAGTGGTTGCATAACTTATTTATCTTTGTTTTAAACTGCTTTGCACATCCTAAAACAATTTTGTAATCAGAATTATCAGCTCACTAAGCAGCAAGGAGTTTATTTTGTTAATTGCTCTTGTTAAACCTAATTACTGTAGGGTGGAGCGACTGCAAGGAGTAGGAAGGTCAAATGCTGGCAGGGGAAATTTTAAGGACAAGGACGAGGACCTGGATGGGGATGCACCCTTGTGTGAGTGGACAAAGGCAAGACCTCGGCAAATCACTTTTGCTTGGGAAACTGTTTCCTCTGTTTTTTGGTGGATGGACTTGTCAGTTGTTCTTGTCAGAGCTGGGCTCCTCCCTCCCTGTACAGAGATACATTTTTGTTTTATATGTATTTTTTAATTGAAATTATTTTATTAATCTTTTTGTTGTATTCATGCCTATAAGTATACATATATGTATATGTATACATATTACATCACTTGCATTCCCCGGGGTCCTCCCTCCACCCCATACCCCAGCTCCTCCCTTCCCCAATTTCTCCCTCCTCCACCCCTCCCTTAGCAGCCTGCCCCAGCTCCACTGTCAGCTGATTTGGGGTTTTCCTTGTCCTTGTGTTTGTTATTCCTATGTCCCATCTGTTGGTGAAATCAGGCACATTTTCACATTGGTGAATTCGGACCCACATTATTGCTTTAGACTCCATGAACAAGGTCTGGACAACAACATGCTTTCTCTGGAAAAAGAGAAACTATCTCCAGGCCCTAGTGGGATGCCTCCCTCACAGGTGGGACCTCAGAACCATTTTCAGTCCACCCATTCAGGCACAGTCATCCGCTGTCTAGTAAACACCATCACTGTATTGAGGGCTGGGCTTTCCAAGATGGCGGCAGCTGCTCACAGACCAGTGGGTTGAAAACCACAGAGACAAGCCATATGCAGTGAAATAGTGTGTGAGCTGAAAAGGGTAGGTGAGGAAGTGGAGCCCAGAGCCACAGCCCTACTGGGAGCCAATGACAGCCACGCCCAGGATGCCAGCTTGCCAGGGACAGTCGCCATTGCACAGGCCTTCTCAGCCCTGTCTCCACCTCAGTAACCCACTTATGAGAGACCAAGTGTTGTGCCGGTCTTTGCTGACTGAGACTTATAAAATAAAAAAAATGTCTCAAAGAATGTCTAAGATTCTTGTTTTTGAGACTAGGTCTCGCTATTTCTGCCTGTGGAACCGCAGGCTCACGTTGCCCGGGGTACCACAGACTCAAGCAATCCCCACCCTCAGCCTCCCAGGTAGCTGGGATTACAGGCATGTGCCACCACGCCCAGCAATATATTTTTAGAACTATGTCTCCCTACGTGCCCCCGGCGGGACTGGAACCGCAATCCCTGGCCCCGGCCACGGTTTCCTAGGCTGCAGCTTACAGGCATGCGCCACCATGCCCAGCCAGAATGTCTGAAATTCCTTTAGGCATTTTAAGATGAACTATTTTGCAATGAATTCCTTTTAGAAGGCATAGGTAAGTTTTGAATGGGCAGCACCACTGGAAGGGTAATTCCTCACACCATTTTCAGTCAAACTTGTCTTGTAGAAAACTTGCATTTTAAAAAACCCCTCCTAAGAAATAGAGGAACACTGGAACCCTTGGGTCCCAATGTTCCTTGTCCTTTTCTTGAATCTGAAAGGACGTTTTGGTATTCATGTCTACCCGGTTGTTAATGAAATAGAGGTCAAGCCGGAAATTAATCTTTTTGTGTGTGTAAATATATTCCCGGTGGAACCTCAAGATGAATTGGTGTCACTTGTCTGGTGAGTGAAAAGCTTTGGGAGAACATTGACTTAAGTAGTGAGGTACCTGTGATTACCAGTCCTCTCTCGCTGGGTAAATGTGTTTACTTTTTCCCGCTGGTATTTATACTAGTTAATGTGCTGTACCAGATAAATCGACTTCCTGAGTCCATCTTTCAGCTTGTTCTCCTCTCTCCAGAGCTGACAAATGGTTTGAGCTTGACAGTTTATCAGTTGGACCCCTGCTGGGGGCTGCCAGCCGCTCACTCAGACGACCGCACGACTGCAGAGAAAAAGTGAGTTATCTGTAATGTAGTGTTCCTAGTCCCTCTCTCTCCGAGGGAGGAATGTCTCGCAGGGAGAGATGCAGACAGCTACCCCTGAATGTAGGGAGATATAGCTACTTGTTTGCAGCCCACGATAGGCGCTTGGTCATTTCCTGGTGGAATCACTCTTAAAGCTGAATCAAAGGCTCCACGCTCAATGTTATCAAAAGAGCAAAATTCAACCTTTTTGGTGGTCGCTGAAGGATGCTGAGATGCTGCGCGCTTGGCAAGCACTGAGAAAAGCGTGTCCCAAGAAACCATTGCAATCCCGGAGAGGACTTGTGTCTGGCAGGGAGGATGGCAGGCAGGTACTTTGCTCCCTCCAGCTCATGTAAATAGTTCTCAATTTCATGTCCGTTCCTGCTCCTGAAAATCGGTCACCTGAAGGTAAACCGTGGGAGATCGACATGGGTCAGGGAGAATTTATAACTTTACTTTTTCAATGTTTGTTATAAACTATTGCTCAAATGCTATAGGGATGGTATCCTAGGACCCAGTTCAACAATCATCAACCCAAAACCTGCATTGTCTCATCTGTGCCCCATCCTTTACCCAGAAGATTTTGAAGCAAATGATAGAAAGCATATGGTTTCATCCATAAATATTTCAGCATGAATACCTGAAGTGGAAGATTTTTTTTTTTTTTAGCCAGGTGCAGTGGCACGTTCCTGTAATCCCAACTACCTGGGAGGCTGAGGCTAGGAATCACTTGATTCCATGGGTTCAAGACTACCCCGGGCAACATAGTGAGACCTGGTCTCAAAAAAAAATTTTTTTTTAATTTTTTCTTTGATTGCACATAACCATCATTTTAATCTCTTGTGCCCATCCATCCCCCATTTGACCCTCTCCCCCTTCCCTCCTCTTTGCTTAGTTCTTAAGCTTTCTTTTAAAAGCAACCAACAATATCTTATTATTGACTTTTGGAGTTGTTTTTTTAAAAAGGGACAATTTACTGCATACTCTTCAGGGTGCTGAGTGAGCGAAGGTTGGAAGAGATGGTCCTCTAACAATTTTTAGTATAAAAAAATGTATCTGGGGGCCAACATTGGATTGCAAAGATGGTTGTGCTTTTTTTGGGTAAATTTTAGAAGGAGATTCTGTATGGGGGAGCACGCACGTGAAGGCAGGCACCAAACTGGCATTTAAAGCTCTGTGATTTAGACAGAATTATATGTTTTGAGGTGCTGGGGGAGAATGAGTATTTTGTTCTGACTAGCTGATGGTGGGAGCTGTTTTGTCCATAGCATATTACAATTTGAGACTGAGGGGCCTTTGCCAATAATTTATTAAACACAGGTTCACTGCAGGAATGATAATAGCACAAGCCAATTTATACTGGATCATGGCTCTTAACAAGCCCGTAAAGAAATAACATCATTTCCAAGCCAATGCTAGATCAATCACACTATTGTTCCAGACGAAGGGAAGTGAAAGGACGAGAGTCTGAAGTTAGTAGAGGTGAATCTTTCGACCAGTTGGTTCTTGAAGGGTCAGCTCAGCCAACCAAGGGCCAATACCCAGCCACCCAGGCAAAGCCAAAGTCCCCTGTCACTAGAGCACAGTGCAGCAGAAGGCAGGCCCGAGGCTGGCAGGCAAGGTAGCCTCCTGCTACCTGGAAGGAAGAGTAGCCTTCCCTAGCTAGGAACAAATGCCCACAGGTTTTCCAAATGCTCTTTGGATCAAAGAGTAACCTTGCCCAGAAGGTCCATGTTCCTTAAGTACTCACACGCTCTCGTCACTGAATCTCCAGTTTAAAGGTCCCTTCGATCAGAGTCGTTTTTCCATGGCATTGATAAGCTCCCCCCCAGGGACACAATTTTGACCCATTTCCTATGTTCCTGCAGATGAACAACCCTACTAGCCAACTTCAACACGACTTCATTAAAACAAGCTATTCAAGGCCAGGCGTGGTGGCACGTACTTTTAATCCCAGCTTAGGATGGGAGGCCGAGACTAGGAACCACTTGAGTCTATGGGTTTGAGACCCACCCGGGGCAACATAGCAAGACCTAGCCTCAGAAAATAGCTGGGCGTGGTGGTAGGTGCCTGTAATCCCAGCTACCTGGGAGGCTGAAGCTGGGGATTGCTTGAGTCCGTGGTACCCGGGGCAACATAGCAAGACCCAGTCTCTAACAAAACCAAAAACAAGTTGTTCAGAAATCCAAGCAAGACACAAATCATTTTTGTCCAAAACAAGTTTCAAAACAGGCTTTGAAACCCTCCTTCTGGACGCAGGAGCAGCCGCGTGAGCGAGACGTCAGCTGCAGATAGAATCACTGAGGCCTGTACCATGCACACCAAGTCCATGCAGCTTTGGCAGCTGGCAGCCGTCTGCCGGTCGGATCCTGAAGGTGCCCCATGCCGCTTGGAGAGCCTGATGCCAAGTGCAGTTGTATCACTGTTGCGCCTTGAGAGTGTGAAGCTCCGATCATTAGTAATCATTAGGTGCCAGCATTATTGATTGATTCTGTCCACCATCCTTCCCCACCTACACCCTTGCTTCCCACCCACCACCCTCCACCATTCAGTCTATGAAGAAGAAGGGGGAAAGGGAAAGAGGGACAGGGGGTCCAGATGGGAAGGAAGGAATGCTGGAAGTAGGTCAGGTATCTTGGAGATTAGAGGCATCTCTGAATGCAGGAGCCCCAGCAAGCAGCGCACAATCAGGAGGAATTAGAACAGCAACAAGTAGCCTGGATTTAGCAGCTTTAACTCTCCATTGTGAGGACAGAGCTCTCCTCGGAGACTCCTGGTGGCAGTGAACATCCTAATGCTTTTAATGGACCACCATTGTGGGATTATCTCTCCTAAAGAAGGTGCCTGTTCTTTTAAAAGGGGTTGCTGGGGAATTGGAGCCTGAAAAACCGGAGCTGTTGCTGTCTCTGTGACTGGTCCCCTTCTAGGGTAATTCTGGCCTGCCCTCTGTCCCCAGGAGCGCCCCTGAAGGGGAAAGAGGCCCATTGAACATTAACCCCTCTTCCCCAGTTTCTCTGCGGAGTTGCAGGAAACAATGGCGGGTGATGGAGGGGAGATAAGCTTGGGCTGTTGGCTTCGGTATCTCCATTCTATCTTCTTGTTAAAAGGTTTCCTGGCTGATTCTTTGTCAACATTAGAGAGTTTCTCAAAAGATAAAGATAAGGTGTCTATTAAATGAGGGTTGTCATTGTATTACCAGTGCCTTTCCTTCCTCCGGCACCCTCGCCACCCCTCAGGTGGGGAAGGAATTTTTCAAGGACCTGTCACTGCCCTCCAGATGCAGGCCCTGAGTTCTGTGGGTTTCATTTTATTCAGGCCAACAACCAGTTGACCTTTTTTTTTGAGACTAAGTCTCCCTGTTTTTGCCTGTGGAACTCGCAGGTCTACATTGCCCAGGGTACCATGGACTCAAGCAATCCCCAGCCTCAGCTTCCCAGGTAGCTGGGATTACAGGTGCACGCCACCACGCCCAGCTGTTTTTGGGGGACTAGGTATCACTACGTCGAGTCCGGCGGGACTCAAACCACCATCTCTGACCCCGGACGTGGCTTCCTAGGCTGCCGCTTAAAGGCACGCACCACCATGCCAGGTCCCAGCTGATCATTTAACTCCTCATCTGTGGGTACCTCCTGGCTCCCACTTTCTCTGCTGCGTTCACAGTTGGACCTAACGTCCAAGCGCCGGAAGAAGAGCCTGCAGAAGTGGCATTTCTGCTCCCAGATTTCTCTGACCCTCCATCTCCTCAGCAGGAAAATGAGGTGTCTGGATGGTCCTGTGATCTTCAACTCAGGCCACAAATCAATTGCCTGTGGGGGTGGGGGACATCTTTTTAAATTTTTAAAAATTTTATAATTCATTTTATGTATTGATTTGTCACCTTTGTGCATTAATTGGCCCCCTGATATATAGCTCTCCCTCCTCCCCCCCTCTACCTCCCCTCTCTGGTCACCCCAGCTCCCCTCTCTCTGCGATTTGTTGGCTGGTGAAGTCGATGTTCAGTTGTTCCTTGTTTGGCCTGTTGGTCTCTTCCGATATCTGGTGAATGTTCTTTCCCTCGGTGAGAGCCTGAGCTCCTGGGACTTGTATGGGGGGAGGGGCGGCATCTTTTTGTCCTTCAGCACAAAGCTAAGTCTTCACCTTTCTTCACCCCCCTTCCTTCTCTCTGGGGGAAAGTTGCAATGGCCTCCCTGCTCACCTTTGTCATGCTGTCTCGCCTCCCAACGTCCTGGTACATCAAATGTCAGTCTCTGAAGTCTTGAATCGTCCCTGAAATAGGATGAGAAGAGAATGCCAGGCTCATTTCAGGAGGAAATAGTCCTGCCTGTGTTTCACGGTCTGTGGTCTCAGAACAGCACCATGGCAAGCCCTGCCACTTGTCCCCCTGTGGAGGAACTGTCCTGAGTCTCCTGCCTCGAGTCTCCCGCCCCTCCAGGCCTCACAGCTGTTCTTGGGGCCACTGTTTTTTGTTCCTCCTTTTCTTTGTTTTAAGGCCAACTTTTGATGCTAGTGAAAAACTCCCATGTGCACCATTTTCATTTCTAGGGTGGCCTCGCCTCCCGCGGAAAGGTGAGAGAAACAAAGGTCTGTCCCAGGGACTTGATTCTCTCCGCAGAAGCCACCCCCTACGTGAGAAGAGATGAAAGAAAGCGGAGTTTCAGAAAGTACACCTTTCCTGTTGTTCTCTCTTCCCTACTGACTGCCTACATTTCGCCTTCTTTTATTAGTTCCACTTCAGTCCCGTTTCCCCCACGGTGTGTAAGATGACAAAAGGTTTTCAGGCTTCAGAAATGATCCTTCCTTCCCGTGTCCTTCCTCAGCAGTCCTGACAAATGCCAATCCCACTCCCCTTGGAATGTTTGCTAAAATCAAACCATAATTGGGAAGAAAAGCAAATGTTAGAAACCCACCTTGGTTTCCCCACCAAATCATATGGGAATGATCAGAATCACCGATGCTATTTATTAAGCGGGGTAGCTGTCAGACTCAATGAATAACTTAATGTATAAATGATTATACATTTATACATACATATATACATATGTATACATATACATATACATACATATATACAGATATATCATTTATAGTGTATAAATGATTTGATAAGAACACTTGGTCTGAAGGAGCGTTTAAAAGACTCACAGACCGTGGCAGGCACCCAGCCCTCAGACAGTGTGTCTATTTTATACACGTCTCTGGCTAACAATGATCAGCCCTTTATTCCTTGAAAAGGGAGGGGTCTCCATTAGGTTCTTCCGCCCTACGTCCTTTCCGCTTCCTTCACTTGGAAAAGTCAAAACGTTTCCCTCATTTCCAAATGTCCACTGCCCCCAGAGCACCACCACCCCCTGTGTGAGCCCTGAATGTTTTTGTCCAAAGTGTCAGGGTGGTGCGCTTTGTCACGAGAAGGAGCGCTTGTGCTATTTTTAAATGGATGCAACCCATCGAAACATATCAGACACATATCACACCCATGACACATACACACGGTATTGTAACATAGCATGTGTCATACATACATTTTCTCTCACTCACACACACACATACTCGTTCTTCTTGTCCGGCTTGAGGAAAAGGAAGCAGCCTGAAGCTGAGTCCCATCATTTGAGTTGAAAAGGCTGTTAAAGTTTAAAAACCAACTGTCCT
>PVHY01034875.1:0-10139 GCA_004024945.1 Uropsilus gracilis | reverse complement strand
TTTTTTTTTGGAACTAGGTCTCTCTACGGGCCCCAGGCGGGACTCCAACCACACAATCCCTAGCCCCGGCCGCTTCATAGGCTGAAGCTTACAAGCACGAGCCACTGTGCCCGGCCTGAGAGTATGAGTCTTAACCACACTTTGGGTCCCAGGTTCCAGCTGTTCCTGAAACCTGAGCCAAGGGGACTTTAAAATTGCATAAGCCAATAAATTCTTTTCATTTCTTTTTTTTTTTTTTTGAGACTAGGTTTCACTATTTTTTGCCTGTGGAATCACAGGCTCACGTTGCCTGGGGTACCATAGACTCAAGCAATCCCCAGCCTCAGCTTCCCAGGTAGCTGGGATTACAGGCACATTGCCACCATGCCCAGCTGTATTTTTTTTGGAACTAGGTCTCGCTACGTAGCCCTGGCTGGAGTCAAACGGTGATCCCTGGCCCTGGCCACAGTTTCCTAGGCTGCCACTTACAGGCATGTGCCACCATGCCTGTCCCTAAATTCATTATTTTGGCTAAGCCCCTTCGGGAGGGGGCCTACTGTTATTTGCAGCTAAGTAAAAATGTTCCTTGAGGTTCAGAAATTTGATGGGGGCTGAGAAGTTCCAGGTAAAGGGCTCTTGGGGTATGACAGAGGTCCCTAAATAGTGCTGGAAAGGGAATATATTTTTTTCCCAGTGTCTTTTGGTAGCCAGGAGCCTGGAACAGGACATGATGCCTCTCTTAGAGGACCTCATGGATACAAAGGATTCATCACAACTGTGATAAATGACTGAAGGAGAATGTCAGTGTAGCCAGATAATATAAGAGGACAGAGCCTAATCTGAGAATGGGGCAGAGAAGTTTCTGAGAAAGAGACTCAAGGTTGAACAGGTATTAATTAACCTGTGGGGGGAAAGGAAAAGAATGTTCCAGGTAACCAGCTCAAGCCAAGGTCTGGAGGCAAATAAGATCTTTGTCTCCTGGAAGAAGAGTGCTACCAAGTAAGGAGAGAGACTGGCAGGAGTCAGGTCCCTCAGGGCATATCAGGATTGTCAGCAGAAAGTGTCAGAAGCAAGCTCCAGCTAAATTTAAGTTCATGGAACTATCAAAAAAGCTAAAGAACTGGCCTCAGGCTACATAAGATCCTACTCCAACCCACATCACAAAACAGATGCATGCAAGAAGGACAACATTGTCTTCAACAGCACTAAGCACTGGACACTGCTGCCACTAGCCCCATCAGCTGGGACACTTGAACACTTGTGCCTCAGCCCATGAAAAGTCAGTCTGAGGACCATGGGCTTCAGCAGGGAGGCATCCTCCTAAGCCTCCCAATCTCCACTACTGGGCAACCCTGGCTCTCTGGAGTAGATGCTAGGAATTGGCAGAACCTGGGTCTTAGCTGGAAGAAAACCTGGCAGCAGCTAGCTTTTTCAGCTTCTATCATCAGAGGTGAACATCATCTCACAATTGGGGATCTTCCCCAATCTTACAATGGTTTCAAATGGCAAATATCCCCTCTATAGGTTGTTACAGAGTAAAGTTGATTGATACAGTAATAAAAGGCTCTCTTCTCTGCGCTACCAGGCTCCTTTCTCCTTTATTTAACCTCTAGTTTTAGCAACCTTGTTTTCTTTTACATTCTGAGGAAAAGAGTATGATTAGAAAGATAACATTCTGAATTGCTGACCACCAGGGATGGTGAAAGCAAGTCGGAGTCAACCATTTGCAAGGACAAACATGCAGACCCTTGCCCACTCCCCCTTCTACTCCCCTGTAACTCTGTATACAAACACCTCTGCCCTCTGCCAAAGAGCAGAAGGTGGTCTTTCAGACATGAATCTGCTGCCCTCCTCACTTTGTCAACAAATTAAACCACTTTCCTTCTCTTTAAACTGTTTTTTTCCTTTCTTTCTTTCTTTTTTTTTTTTTTTTAGACTAGGTCTCGATATTGCCCTGGGTACTACAGACTCAAGCACTTGCCCTCAGTACCACGGACTCAAGAGATCCCCAGCCTCAGCCTCCCAGGTATTTGGGATTTTAGGCACCCACCACAGTGCCCGGCTGATTTTTTGAGACCAGATCTCACTATGTTGCCCCGGGTAGTCTTGAACCCGTGAACTCAAGTGATCCCAAGCCTCTTGCCTCCCAGTGCTAGGACAACAGGTGCGGGCTACCACGCCCAGCTGTAAACTCTGTTTCCTTTTATTGACTAAGGGAAATCAAGACCAGTATTTGGTAAAAAGACTTGATCTTGCGGTAGTTCTATAATATGTACACAAATTTTTTAAATGTTCCTCTCTTCAAGAAGTTTACCCTTCTTCCCCTCCTTCTGCCCTCCCCTCCACTCCCTTTTATCACTGACTCACTCCTGACAAATAGCACCAAGCAGAAATGATGGAGTGTGAGTTGGAGTGTGACTTCTGGGGCATGTCGTAAGAGACATAGCAATCCTGACTCTTTAGCTCTGAGGGAGAGCAGCTGGCATGGCGTGAGAAGACTCAAGCGGCCCAGGGCAGAGTCCAACAGAGAGGTCTTCTGCCAACAGCCAGACTAATGTTTGGTATCCTAAGTCATTGTATTTTGGGATGATCTGTTATGCAGCCACAGATAACAAATACAGGTAATTATCTCAAACAATGATTTCACAAGCAAACTGAGTTTATTTGGAAATGACAACAATGGCAGTTTGGCAAAACATGGCACACTTCCTCAGAACAAAAGAAGAAAATGTTCTCTTTTTTTTAATAGTGAAAACAAATTATATTTAGAATTAGCCAGCTGGATTCAGTTAAGATGATCCTAATTTTGTTGGCAACATCCAGAGCATCCTAGTCAGAAGCCAGTTGAGCATATGTCTTTTTGTCAGGTCTGATCAGGGTGTGACCTTGGCCACCTCAGTGTCATAGGGCTTCTGCACAGCCTGTTTGCTCTGGGGCTTGTTGGCCTTGAGCATCATAGATGAGACAAGTGTGTCATTATCTGCTGTCTTCTTCATGGTTGACTTGGTGGTCAAAAGGAACCTGAAGATGGCAAATTTATTTTTCCTGGGGTATCTTTCTGGTGTTATTTCTGCTGTCTCCAGAGTCTCCTTGCTGGGGTCACCTCTGAGTATGGGTGACTGCAGATTTGTGTGTATGTGTGTGTGTGACTTTCAGCACTGTTTCTTTGGCCATCAAAGCTTTTCCTTTGGCCTGGACATTCGGAGAGGGGCAGGGGCTACCTTATTTGCTTTAGGGACCATCTTGGTGAGAAGGATGTCAAGAAAATTGTTCTCACATAGATTTTAGAGGAACTATTATAAACCAAGAGTCGACAGGAGGGAACTGAGTGTTCAAAGTGTAGTGGCTTCTCATTAACAGGTGACTGCATTCTGTCACCTGCTGAGCTGTTGCTGGGCAAGTGGAGTCTCTTCCTCTTTCCACAGGAGCAGCAAAACAGCATCACTACCACTTGGATTCTGTAATGTGTGTCTGTCTGCACATGCAAAAACTCTTCTAGCCTCCCAGTCTTATTCAAGTAAGATTTCTGTGTATTTTGACAGATCTTTATCCTGAAAACAATGGGAAGCCATTGAAAAGCTTAAATAAATAGCAACAACATGATGAATTTGCTGACAAACCTAAAACTGGTAAGTACCATGGCCAAGGAGCCTACAGTAAATTGTGAAGACACAAAGGGCAGAGGTGTTTCTGGGGAGGAAATTTATTAGAAGATTATTATTTATAAAAATCTTAATTTTTTAAAAATCAAGTTAATTTAAGAAGAAATTGTTTTCAACAGCTGAGCATGGTGGCCCATGCCTGTAATCCCAGCTACCTGGGAAGCTGAGGCTGGGGATAGCTTGAGTTGATGATACTCTGGGCAACATGAGCCTGTGGTTCCATGGGCAAAAATAGCAAGACCTAGTCTCCAAAAAAAAAAAAAAAAAAAAAAAAAAAAAAAAAAAAAAAAAAAAAAAAAAAAAAAAAAAAAAAAAAAAAAAGAAAGAAAGAAAAAGAAAAAAGAAAAAATTGTTTTTAAAACACAGGCAAGGGTGTGGAACAATGGTGCTTTAATAACAATAAATTAAAAAATTTAAAACAAAAAACTACTTGATTCACATAAATGAAATGGTCTAAGAAATAATTTCTAGCTTCAGGCATGGCTGGATAGAGACCCTCCATCTCTTGGCCTCTTGCTTCCTGTGTTGGCTTCACTCACAGGCCGTACTAGGCTTCCAAATTCATACTTCACTAATCTCTGAGAGTGTTCACTTCCCATTTGTTTCAATCAAAGACCCAGCCAGCTCTCATTGACCCTGCTTGTATCACATACCCATCCCTGACCCAATCACAGTGGCCTGGAGAGTGGAACGTTCTCATGAGCCAGGTCCAGGTCCAGGGCCCATGCCTATCACAGGAGCCAAGGAGAGGTATTGACGCCACTCAAGCCCCTGTGAACTGGGAGTAGGAAGTGGACAGGACCTTAAAAAAAACTGGAGGAACTTATGCAGAGAGCAAAGGGCATAGTTCAGGACAGACAGGAACTCAGAAGAGGGGAGTAAAGAAACCAGGATTCCTGGCCCAGCATGGTGGTGCATGCCTGTAGGTGGCAGCCTAGGCAACCATCGCCAAGGCCAGGGCCAGGGATCCTGGTTCGAGTCCTGCCAGGGCATGCAGTGAGACCTAGTGCCAAAAAAACAGCTGGGTGTGGTGACGTGTGCCTATAATCCCATCTACCTGATTTTTTTTTTTTTGAAACTAAGTCTCGCTATTTATGCCCATGGAACCGCAGGCTCACGTTGCCCGGGGTACCACAGACTCAAGCAATCCCCAGCCTCCGCTTCCCAGGTAGCTGGGATTACAGGCACATGCCACCACACCCAGCTATTTCTTTTTAGATCTAGGTCTCACTGTGTTGTCCCGAGTGGGACTCGAACCACGATCCCTAACCCCAGTCGCTTTATAGGCTGAAGCTTACAGGCATGTGCCACCATGCCTGGCTTCCACCCCTTCTTTTTAATAGACTTTGGTTTTGTTAGGGTAGGCCTTGTGTCCTGCAAAATGAGTATACCTCCCCAGCTCTGTTGCAGCTAGGGGTAGCCCAATGTCAGTCTGTACAAGACGCTGATGCTGACTCAATCCTCTGTAGTGTCTTCCTTCTTTCTGCTTGAACACAAATAGGAGCTGAAGTCACCAACTTGAAACCATGAACAAAAATACAGAATTAGGCCGGCCACGGTGGCTCGTGCTTGTAAGCTTCAGCCTATGAAGCAGATCCTTCAGCCTATGAAGGATTGTGGTTTGAGTCCCGCCTGGTGCCCGTAGCGAGACCTAGTTCCAAAAAAATAGCTGGGCGTGGTGGCGCGTGCCTATAATCCCAGCTACCTGGGAAGCTGAGGCTGGGGATTGCTTGATTCTGTGGTACCCCGGGCAACAAGAGCCTGTGGTTCCACGGGCAAAAAAATAGCCAGACCTAGTCTCAAAAAAAAAAAAAAAATTAAAGAAACCTCAACTCTGACTTCAGATTTGCCTTCACCGACATCTAGACTTGGGGTTAAGGAAGGGATAAATAAAGCTTATGTTTTGTTTTAACTTCTCATCACTTAGGTTTTCTGTTATACTTGCCCAAACAAATCTTCGTAGTGCAGGATATCAGGCAATGTAGAAAAAGGATGCCTGAGAAGGAAAGCATAAGCAGCTAGGACTATATCAGACTAAAAAGCTTCTGAACAGCAAAAAAGACAGTAACCAAAACAAAGAGATGCCTAACCAAATGGGAAAAAGTTTTTGCTCTCCATTCAGCTGATAAAGGTCTGATACCAAAGATGTACAAAGAATTCACATCACTCAACAAAAAACAAAGCAAAAAGCCCAGTCAAAAAATAGACGAAAGGCAGGCACAGTGGTGCATGCCTGTAAGTGATAGCTTGTGGAGTCACAGCGGGGTCTGGGGATCACAGTTCGAGTCCCACCCGGGGCAACACAGCAAGACCTAGTCCCAAAAAAATAGCAGAGTGTTGTGGCACACGCCTGTGATACTAGGTACTTGGGAAGCTGAGGCTGGGGATTTCTTGGGTCTGTGGTACCATGGGAAACGTGAGCCTGCGGTTCCACTGGCAAAAATAGCAAGACCTAAAAAAAAAAAAAAAAAAGAATAGAATAGCTCTTAAAGGACACTTTTCCAAAGAAGAAATACAAATGACCAAAAGGCATATGAAAACATGCTCAATATCACTTATATTAGGGAAATGCAAATCAAACCTCACACCAGTAAGAATGGCCCACATCAAAAAAATGGGCAATAACAACAACCAAAAAAGGACATCAGATTCTGGCATGGATGTGGAGAAAAAGAAACAAACACTCTTATAGTGTTGGTGGGAATGCAAACTGGTGCAGCCACTATAGAAAGCTGTGTGGAAGACCCTCAAACTACTGAATATGGAGCTACCATTCGATCTAGCAATTCCACTTCTGGTAATTTATGCAAAGGATACCAAAACACTAATCCAAAGGTACACTTGTACTCCTATGTTTATTGCAGCACTATTCACAATAGCTAAGATAAAAAAAATAACCCAGCTGCCGCATGGGTAGGGCATGGGATGATATGAGGGCTAAAGAAGGTGTAGCCATCACAGTCCCTCCCTCTTGACCAAAGAAGTTTGTTCCCATTCTTTTGGGTGGGTCCCCTTCAAGTCCATAGTTTCTAATATTAATATCAACCGCTCTCTCTCTTTTTTTTTTTTTGAGACTAGGTCTCGCTATTTTTGCCTGTGGAACTGCAGGTTCACATTGCCCAGGGTACCACAGACTCAAGCATTTCCCAGCCTCAATTTTCCAGGTAGCTGGGATTACAGGCATGCACCACCATGCCCAGCCATATTTTTTTGGAACTAGGTCTCGCTACATGCCCTGAGCGGGACTTGAACTGAGATCCCTGGCCCTAGCCTCGGCTTCCTAGGCTGCTGCTTACAGGCATGCACCACCATGCCTGGTCTAATATCAACCTCTCTTTACCAAGCATAGGGATGTATCAGGTCTTGAATGCTCACAGTGGAACAATTATTCCCATTTCATATAAAAGAAAATTGAGGTTTAAGTTATGTGACTTGTCAGGGCTCACAAAGATTTTAGGATTTTTTTTTTTTTTTGAGACTAGGTCTTGCTATTTTTGCCCATGGAACCGCAGGCTCTCATTGCCCGGGGTACCACAGACTCAAGCAACCCCCAGCCTCAGCTTCCCAGGTAGCTGGGATTACAGGCATGCACCACCACACCCAGCTATTTTTTGGGACTAGATCTGGCTACAGGCCCCAGGTGGGGACTTGAACCGCGATCCCTAGCCCCGGCCACTTCATAGGCTGAAGCTTACAGGCATGAGCCACCATGCCCAGCCAGATTTTAGGATTCAAAGCTACTTGACTCTGAGTCTGACTCTATGACCCAACCTTTACCACTCAGTTGCTGTCAATGTCACTTCCATTTTGGTGAGCCAAGGCAGACCTCCCTGGAGTCAATGGAAGAAGCCACTATACAAAAGTAAGGGCAAGGAGGTTGGGGGGTGCAGTGGGGGGCAAAGTCTTAATAGCGATTGATTCTGAGTAGCAAAGGTATGGTATTGCCCTGTGTACTTTTTCCACATCTTCAGACTTTCTCTAACTATAAGTTGTTTTAAAAAAAAGAAATGAAGGAAGGAAGACAAGAAAGCATAAGACTGGGTCAGTGGATGGAGCCATGCTGGGCTGGAGTGGGGCCTGGGCAGGAGCTCAGGGGAACCCTTCTGCACAACAGCCCCAGTGTTCCCTGGGCCCGGCTGCCATCCAAGAGCAACAAGGTTGGCACCAGGCGTCTGCCCCCTCCCCCAACTCAGCTCTGAGCAGGTGGGAGGCGGGGCCTGGTCTCAGGAGTCCCTCCTGGAGCCCAGAGCCTGCAAACCCTAGTCTAGGACCCGGTACTTCATAGGTATCCCACCAGCCCCCACACACTCACGTACAGGTGAATCTCCACCTTTCTGGAGAGCAGCTGAGGGCAGAAACAGATCACCAAGCAGATGTGTAGCACACCCCCACTGTACGGGGACTCTCTGGAATCACCCTGAGCTCTCCCACTTTGTTCCCAAAGGTTAAGGGTCAAGTGTCAGTTCTGTTTTCCATTTGCTGGTGACTTTAGACAAGTCATTCCATCTGTCTGAATTTCTGTTTCCTCGCTTACAAAACAGAAGGAAGGATTTCTACCTCTGTTTGGCTGGGGGTAGGATGCAAGCATATAATGTGTGCAGAATGCCCAGCCTAGCAGGATGCCTGGTGGAGTGTGGAGGTCAGCCACGGGAAGGACTCATACCTCATTCATTTCCTCCCATATGCCAGGGGAAAGGGAAATAGGAGTGTGCATACTTAATGAGTGGAGAAACTGAGGCAAAGACACAAAGGCACAAACTTAAGATGGCAGGCTCCTGGGCCCCTATTTGGGGTTTACGTGTGTCTACATGTGTAGGAGTGTGTGTGTGTGTGTGTGTGTGTGTGTTTGTAAGTCTTTGGAAGAGACAGCAAATTTGAGTGGTGAAAGATTATTAGCAGGACAGTGAGAATGTGAGGGATAGATAGGATAGTCAGTCTCTCACTCGATCTCTGACTTTTTTTTTTTTTTTTGAGACTAGGTCTCGCTATTTTTGCCTATGGAACTGCCTGCTCACTTTGCACGGGGTACCATGAACTCAAGCAATCCCCAGCCTCAGCTTCCCTTGTGGCTGGGATTACAGGCACATGGCATCACGCCCAGCTATTTTTTGGGACTAGGTCTCGCTGTGTTGCCTTGAGCAGGACTCGAACCGCGATCCCTAGCCCCAGCCGCTTCATAGGCTGAAGCTTACAGGCACAAGCCACCGTGCCCAGCTCAATCTCTGATTTTCTTAGCATGTCTCCTATAAGCTGCATACTTAGCTGCCTCTCCCTACCACAGTTCTCCCTGACAGTTCTTCAAAGTTCTTTGAAGAGTCTGGACCTGATCACTGCTTTATCTTCAGGATTTAGAACAGGGCTTACTATGTAACGAACCTTCAACAAAGATCTGCTGAATGAATGAATGAATGAATGAATGAATGAATGAATGAATGAATGAATGAATGAATGAATGAATGAATTTTGTGATAGATCATCATACTGCAGAGGGTGAGTGTGAGA
Organism: Uropsilus gracilis; assembly: GCA_004024945.1. NCBI lineage: Eukaryota > Metazoa > Chordata > Mammalia > Eulipotyphla > Talpidae > Uropsilus > Uropsilus gracilis. The sequence continues at coordinate 996 of PVHY01034875.1, read as the reverse complement.
GGGTGTGTGAGAAGGGATCAGCAGGGAGGTTGCACATCTTGGGCTATGAGAGTCTTTTACTAAGCCTTTGGCACAGGTAAACCCAGGACATGACCAAGAAATTAGATGAAAGCTATGTGGGGGTACAGCTCCTGTTGGCAACGCCCTCTGTCTTCCTCCCCATTTCCCCACAGTCACTTTCACGAGGGGAACCAGCCGAGGGCCAGAAGTGGGGAGCTGAGTTTGTCAGAGTGTTCTGGAGGTGCTCTCTGGGCAGGAGGCGATCACTTACACATCTGCTGCGTACCCTCAGTGCAGGAGCCATAACCTTGCCCGAAGGGCTCCAGCAAAGAAGAGACCTGGTTAGAGAGAAGTGTTGTTTGGGAACCGGATGTGCTGTTTTTAAAAGATGGCCAATTCTTTTCTGATTTATCTTTGGGAGGAGACCACTCTTTTGTTTGAGGAGGAAAAGAAAAAAAGATTTTAATTGCTTTAATGGGCCTTTTAGTTATGCAAAGGAAAAGCCTCTATCTCTGCTGAGTGTAAGGGTTAAATGAGCTGGATTTTTCCACATAACAATGGGAAAGGAAGCTGCTTCCTCTAGGCTGCCTCTCCACCCAGTGCAGGGCTAACCTGGTGGTGAACCTGAGACTCCAGCTGATTCTGAAAGCTATCAGAGAAGGAGGTGGAGACCTGGAGGGCTGGGCTCCAGGGAAGGGAGAGGTGGATCAAAGGTCGGCAGCCTTTCAAGATTGACCACTGTTGAGATGCAATGGAAAGAAGTGTCTACAGGTGAGGCAAACCTGAGTCATGTGGGGCAGAGAACTTGGGGGAGAAGGAACACACACGTGTACTAGGCACTTCCTATGTACACAGCTGTTTAGTTATAATTCTGGAATGTACAAGTAAGAAATAGCAGGTCCTAAATAATGCATGCAAGTGCTATATGTTGGCAGTATTCTAAAGGTTTAGCCATACTAACATGTCAAGTTTTTGCTGCAACTTCTTTCTTTCTTT
>PVHY01034874.1:0-10150 GCA_004024945.1 Uropsilus gracilis | reverse complement strand
AGGCGGGCAGGCAGGCCAGCTAAATGGTGAATGAGAACAATAATGGAGACTATGGGTATGTGGACATTGTGTACAGTAAGGAAATGATACCTGATCAGGGACATCCTATACTCCCAAAACACTAAAATGATGTAAACCAATGGCAGTACAATAAAAACAACTGTGATGTTTCAAATGTATAAATTACATCATACTTTTAAAAAAGAGAAAAAGAAAATAGCCAGCTAGTTATCTACCATTAGCAAAATAAAATTCATGATTCCGTCCAAAGGTCAATAACAAAAGATTGAAAAGGTTGGATTAGATGACTTCATGAGATGAAATTAGAAAACTACTCCAAAGGTAACCAATTGTAAGGTATTTCCTAATTAGTCTTAGTGTTGTTTTGTGCAGAGTGGTGAGTAGGAGGATATACTCTAAGTGTCTTTTGTGTAGAATGGTAAGTAAGTGGGGGAGGCATCAGGCAAATGGCCTGGTAAGCAGGAAGAGAACTGAAACAACCTAATAAACTTCTTCACTTAGCTAAATCTCTACCACTCAGGCACCAGTGAGGGCCACTGAACCAAGTATCCTGTCCTTCATCTCCAACATACAACCTGCCCTACTCTGACTCATTCAAAGTGCCTCCCATACCCCATCAGCACATCTTCAACTTACACTATTGTGTAATTTCTACATCAAGTTTCTTCGCAATGGGTAGCACTGTTGAAGGTAGAAACCAAATTTCCAAGATTCAGTGAGATGCATGACATATGATAAGTCATTCAATAGTTTACAGATGACAGAAAGAGCTAATATCTTTCTCAACTCAGGATTAACTTTCACTTAATATACAAGACCACTATCATCTGGTATAAAACTCTAACTCTCATGGTTTCTCCACACCTCTGATAGAACTAAATCTAAATAAAGTGGTCTAGTGGTAAGATGATCAAACTCTAGACACAAGAAACACCTACTGGCCAATTACTTCATACATCAACTATTATTTTAACCTCATTTTTTGTTAATTTGTACCACGTAGTATCACTAAAATAACTTTCTAAGCTCCTCATAAGGTTGGGCGACAGTTCTCAAAGTAGGAGGGCAGATAATTTAGTTCAAAATGTGGGGACAATTTTGCTCTCCCGCTAAAACCTCAGTGTAACAAAACCATTCAATCTCTTTATAGATCAGTGATTTAATAAATCTGATTTTAAAACAACTCCCATATAAGCCCAGTTACTTCAGAAAATAAGAAGTTTGCAAAAAATTTAAAACAAAAATAACTTTAAATTTTATTCCACATTAGTAGATATGAAAACACACACACATACTCACCCACTCACTTTGAAAGAGATGACAAATAGGAAGCAATAAAGAGCAAATAAAAACATATGCAGATACATATATTATAAAACAGTATGGCAGACAGGGAGTGGGGAAAAAAACAGTAGGTATTATTATATCTAGTTATTCTACTTTCTTAAAAACCAACAAAGAAATATTAATACTAAATACCAAAGGAGATTTTTTTTAAAACTATGCTTACAAAATAAAAATTGGGGGTGAATTTCAACATTAGAATCAATTTTGAACAATACAAATTCAACTATCTGTTCTAGACCTTCTAATGTTCCTCACTACTGTTATTCACATATAATCTGTGTTCCACTGAGGAGCAAAACGTACCCACCACAAAAATAAATTCCAAATTTCTATCTCTAGTCCAGAAAAGTCTTTGTGTGTGTATGTGTGGATCTGGGGGAGTTATGGGGAAATAAGGGGTTTAATGCATTGTAAAAAGTTTAGCAGCATCCCTGCTTTCTACCTACTAATACTTGTACCAACAACCATGCTCTCTCTCTCAGTCATAATAATCAAAAATGTCTCCAGAAATTGTCCGTGTTATCTGGGAGGTAAAGTGGTTCAAATCTAAAGTATAAATCATTCTTGTTTTCTAACAAGTTATTTATTGATCAACTACTAGCAATATGTTAACCTCTATGCTAGAGGCATATACAAAGCTTCCCCAAAAAGGCATACCTAATTTGATACTCAAAGAATAAAGTGAAATAGTACAGAAAAAAAAGATAACAATTTGAGGCAAAAAGAAAGATTCTGTAAATATATACTCATTATAGAAAATTTCAGTTTGTAGTTTTTATAAGCAGTCTATAAGTACAAATGAAAGTTACCACTAAACTTTGTCATCAAAAGGAGAATCAGGAAACCTACCCAAAGGATACAAAACCACTAATTCAAAAAAGACACCTATACTCAGATGTCTATTGCAACACTGCTTACAACAGCCAGGATATGGAAACAACTCAAATGCCCCCAAAAACAGATGAATGGACCAGAAAATTATGGTATATGTATACAATGGAATATTACTCATCAATCAAAAAAGACTAATTTGATGCATGTGTAATATGGATGGAACTAGAAGGAATCATGTTAGAAATAAGTCAGAAAGAATGCTGGATGATCTCACCTATATGCAGAATGTAGGGAAAACAAACAAAAGGACAAGAAAAATTTTAAACTGTGAGCAGAACAGAAAGAGCAAGAGAGGGGGAGGCAAATAAATAGGAGGAGAGAGGACACACGAGATTAAGACGATGGTTCATGGGTGACAAAGTGGTAGGAGAACCTCCAGGTAGACAATGATGTAAAATACACATATTTGCATTCAATTTTTTAAAATGAAATTAATCAAGAAATAAAACAAAAGAATCAATTTTCTTATTCTAAACTGACAAAACAGATGCTTTTAAATACTGTCTTCCAAAATCCTGAATTGCTGTAAGCACAATTAATTAGATGTTAGTAAGAAGCCCCAATGTTTTGCTAATTCCATTAGATCCCAGATGCTAAAATTACAGTATTAACAAAATATACATTAAAAATATAACTGGACAAATTTAAATAGCAAAACATTACATGAAACAATGCTACCTCTTGAAAAGTGGGGGGGGGGATAAGAAAATATTAATATATTTATATCTGACTAATATATAAAGAAACTATGAAAAACTAAGTTAAAAACTAATGATAAAATAACTGAGGGCAGGGGAAGAAGTATAAAAAAGGTAAATCTCATCAATGTATTTTTTAATATGTTGAAATTTTTATATTTAGTTTGAAATTAAAAGTAATGTTATCATTACAAAATTAAATTTTTTTAAATCTACCATTAAATTGCTATAAACTATCATCTCTACCAAAACTTACCCTTCAACATTAAGCACAGGTTATCAGTAAAAAAGAACTATTCTTAATTATCTAATAAGTACCATTTATGTAAGAATTGATTTTTGTACTTTATATTTACCCTTTTGGAATTCAGTGACTCTTGATTTTTTTTTTTGGAAGTCCTTATTCATATTATTTCTCTTTTCTCTGCTACCAATAAATCATCATTAGTAGAGCCTTTAGTTGTACAGTAACATCACATATCTATACCCAGATGAAACTGATCACAAATTATTCTTCTTAAGCTGTTTGCCAACAAAATTAAATGGAAAAGCAAATATTTTTATTTGTTCAGAAAAATGATGTTCTCCTTCTTTACACAAAGCAAACGAATATTTGCTGTGTTCCAAAAGTTGAACAAGGAGGAAAAACTTAAGCCTACATGATGTCTATTTTCTCTCTTGGCACTTCACTATTACAATTCTTCGGAAAGTATTGTATTTTTCAATAAAAGATAACACATTTTGGAAAAGACAGAATGATACTTCTCCTGTCTGCCAGGAAACAGAGCCCTTCTTCAACTGAAGACCTATCAAAATATGCAAGCAAATGTCATGGCAACAGAAGCTCTCACCATGGTAACATCATCCCTGCTACAGAGGAAACCACTCTAATTCGTCATGTACTTTGAGACAAGGCATTAGACTAATTCCAATTTTCATTTTACAACCTATCCATAACATTCAATATACCTGGCAGGAGTAAAGATTTAATAAAAACATTAATATTTCACAAGAAAGCAATATTAAATTCAAAATTGACTCAATTTACATGCAAACTTATTAATGCCAGAGACATCAAATCAAGCTGATCCATCTTAGAGAAAATCAAGATAGTGATAAAAAATATTTTTTTATTTTATCAACAATGTCTAAGAGTAAATACTCCAGATGCAATATAGAAACAATTGTGTTTTACCAATCATAGTATAGCTAACAATGTCTTTTTTTTAAGTAAAACAAAAAGATACCTCCAATGTCTTCATTACTACCTCAACTTTAGAAGTCATCATAAATGATTCCATTTTTATTTTACCATGATGAGTCATTAATAGCACAAAAATTCTTATCTAGAAACTATGTCTATATGATGAAAATAAAATCAAGTGTAATTTTTTAAACATTAGAAATCAATCAGCTATTACCGCAATTAAAATGTTACAATGCTGCATACATTGCATAAGAATCATTACAATTCCTATAAAGCTAGGAAACAAGTAAGTATCAAATCTGTAAGCTAAAAGATCTATCCATATCATATTAAAATGTCAAAGTGTTCTTCAAAACACTGATTTAAAAAATAAATAAAAATAAAATATGCGTTTTTGGGATTATAAACCACAACAGATTTGCAATTAAAAGGTCAATGAAATCATAAAAATTGAAAGTCTCTTAACTGGCTTATCGTGTAAACTAATAGCCAGATAGAGAATTCAATTTGAAAATGGTTCTATTAAAAAACTATCACTTCTTTTTGAACTTTTTGAAATTTTTAACTATGCCTTAGGAAAAAACAAATTTTAAAGTAAAGAGTTAACTTTTTCCTTTAAGGAAAAAAAAAAGTTTTTCTCAAAATAGTTCAAATGTTTAAATGTTTAAAAATGTTCAAATGTTTAAAAACACAGTTTGTGAATAAAGTAACTAAGTCACCTTTAAATAAAACGCCAGTCATTTTGGTGACAACAGCAAATTACATATGGAAACCAAAAGGTACCATAGTCATGAAGAGAGTAAATGACCACAGATATAACTCTGGCCCTTAACCTGAGAACAAGGTAAAATCACTAGAAAGTAACCATCACTCTGGAAGTAGTATGAAGAAAGGACTGGGTGGAGACAAGTGTGGGAGCTGTGCATAGTTAGTGTGTTATTACTGTGGTGATTCATGCAAAAAGCAATAAATGCTTTGTCAGATTAGAGTTGTGGCAGTAGTGAGAGAAAAGGGGAAAATTTCAGTGATGTTTAGAAAAAATGTGTGACTTGAAGATGTATTGGAAAAATGAAAGGGGAGTGTTTCAAAAATGACAACACTATTCCTCAATTAGAAACTGCAGTAAGTGGACTGGGAAAGAATGGTTTGCAAGTTCGCATATATGCCTGTTTGATTTTTCTGGGAGTAGAGATGGAATTAGGCTTTAAGATATACTGAGTTCCTGATGTTTTTATGTAATTACAAGAGCAGTGGGATGGGCAATTAATTAGATAGACAAATCTGGAATTTGGTTAGAAATCAAATAAGGTTATTTATATGAGATAACTAAAGTCAGAGGTATGGATGACATTCCCAAGGAGAAGAGTGTGAGAAAAATGATATTTATAACATCATAAGTGTTAATGAACTCCAAATTTCAACAGCCAATAGGAGATGCGATCTTGATTAGATAGAGAAGAAATGGCATGAAACCACTAATCAGGTCCTTTATATCACAGAAATGGAGGAAAGAATTTCAAGAGTGAACTATAGTATAAACTAAATCTAGATGATTGAGAGAAGTATGAAACATGATGTGTATTCTGCAATGAAATTACTACTGATCATTCAGAAAAAGTTAATTCAAATGATATTTACTTTGGTAAAGTCTTTTTAAAAACTCAATCATATCTCCTTATATAACATATAAGTTAATCAGGGTTGCTAATATGTAAACAGAACACTTACCCTAATAACCCATCCCCATGTGTGGTCCTCTATAACAGTTCAGGAATTCTAGAACTTTGGGAATTAGTGCTCTAAAACTATGCAATTAGATATATTTTAAAAGGTTCCCTTTTAGCTATGATTTTTCAGTAATTCTCTAACTACAATCTAACCTACTTTGTTTAAATCAAGGGTTTTAAAATGTCTGTTACGTTTAGTAAATACCAGATATTCACACAGTAATTCAGCAATCCCTTCCTTACCACAGGTATTCATTCTTCCTAGACTCTCAGCTGATGCCTGAAACCACAGATAGTACCAAATCCTAAATATATACTATGTCTTCCTATACAAACATGTCTATGATAAATTTTAATACATAAATTGTGCAGAGTAAGATTAACAATAGCTAAAAATAGAACAATTACAGCAATATGTTGCAAAAAGTTATATGAATGTGGTGTCACTGTCTCTCTTCCTTTTCTCCCTCCCTCTCAAAATATCTTATTTTACACAAAATGTAAAATTTCAGTTAATTGAAAGCCCAAAAAGTGATACTGCAGATAATGGCAGATGGTATACATTTCTTTATAAATACTTTCTTTTTTTGAATATATCATGATTAATTTTCATTTCCGTTTTCTTATAAAAGTAGTTACTATGTGCATACCTCTGAAAAACAGAACATTGAATCAAAAAGTAAACAACTTCTTTCTAAGATGGTGTTTGCTCCCAATAGCATCATCATTGTAATATAGTGTATCTTTATCTTTATGTGTTTTCAATCTCTGGCAATCATTCCAAAGTCTTTTTTTCTTTCCCAGCAGTTGTATTATCTTCGATTTTTTTCCTCCAACTTAATGCACTCGTTATAGTTAATATAATAGAGAATTAACTTCCAGCTAAGGCTTAAGTAACTACCATCACATACATTAAGGTCCAGAAGTTCTTTCCTAAGTAGATGCACCAGGAATCCTCTTTAGCTTCTGCCACTTCATTTGCCTTCAGAGTGTTTCTGTGCTATGGGAGATTATACTGCAGGTTGAAAGCTAAACGTTGCCTGCCCCTGACCTCCTCTCCACTTTAGGCTCATCATTCAAAAGTCATACCTGGCTCAAGGGGAGTGAACAAATGTAATACCACACTGTGAAAAGTTTGGGATTTTCTGATAAACATGAGAGATTAAACATGTGCATGTATATCCATTTTGATCTGAAACCTCATTTAAATAAGACTTATGGGGGGGGGGATATCAACAGAAAAGAAAAATAGGAGAAAAGAACAGGAAACATGCCAATATATTTTGGAAAGAGGAAACAGATGAAGTAGTAACGGAGTACAGAAAACCAAAAATTAAGTGCATGCAGAAACAGATACCAATACAAAATCATGTGGGTTGCATCCGGAGTTCCCCAGAATGAAGTAGGTTATAATAAGGAAAAATGGAGGGGGCGAGGACACACACAACTGAGGCATGGCACTGAAAACAAGGATATACTGGAAAGCTATATTCAGAGCAATTTAAACTTTCTTAACCGTCAGTAAAAAGCAAGATGCATATTCACCCTGTGGAAAAATGAAAGGACAGAAGCTTCAGTCCAGAAGATTAAAGCACGAAAGAGAACCAGAACTTGTAGAGGTCAATGAAAGTTTTAACTACTGAAGAGAGACTCACCCCTTAGCTTCTTGATTGGAAGCATGCTAAGAACCAGGTAGATGCCACCAAGCAAGAGACTGGTGGACTAGTTTGAGAATAGGCTGAAGAATTCTAGTAAAAAAAAAAAAACAACTATAGAGTCTAACATTTGAATGTCCCACAACATAAAATAAAGTACAATAAAGTTACACACATTTTAAACTGATTTTAAAAAATTCAGGTTACATGTAGTAAACTGTATTATTGTCTTAGGTGTCTATCAGTTACCTTGCCTGTACTTAATTATTAAAGCTGAGTTCATCAAAAGATGTTAGACTTCCCTAGAAGATAAATTAACAAATTCCATTTACACGTTTTTGACCTGATTAACGGTATTAAACTTCTCATTTAGAACTTGCTTGACACAAAAATTCTAACAAAGAAAGTAATTTTTAAATGCTCACTGGATATAGGGTGAATGAATATTAGCTGGGAAAAAATGTATCAGACTACCTGTCAACAGACTGAACAATGGACCCAAAGATAGTCACTAACTGTTACCTTTCTGAAAAGGCAAAAGAAATTTTGAAACTTTGAGGTTGGGATTAAATTAAGGCTATTGCAAAGAAGGCATTATTTTGGTTTTGGTCTTGGAAGATTTTACAAAGAAGATGGCAATATAACCACTGAAGCCTGATGCCTTACTTCGTGATTGCAATCATAAGCAAGGTGCTGATTTTGAAGACGGAAGAAGGGGCCACAAATCAAGGAAAGTAAAGAACACAGTTCTAGAAAGCAAAAAAAGGAAATAAAATCAATTTTCTCTTTGGCACTCCAGAGTCCCCTTGGGCCTACCAATGCTTTGATACCAGCTCAGTGAAACTGCCTCTTTGACCTCAAAATATAACAGAATAAATGGAGGTTAAGGCACCAAGTTTATGGTATAGCAGCCATCAGAAATTAATACAACTTACTGTAAATAAGTGGTCCAAAAACTAGATATGATAGAAATCAATCAATGATACTAAATCCAGTAGCTATTTTGCCCTGCTGAAAAGTACAAAGCTTGGTCCATGTTTTGTGGTCGCTGAAAGACTAGCAAAGTCTTAAACAGATATAAAACTAGTAATAAACATCTTTCTCCAAATAAAGTGAGAAAACTGGAAGAGAATTAATTTGTTTTGTGTGTGAGATATTGGACCAATCTAAAATCATATATCTTCCCAGTACTGGAAGCTACACCTGTCTGCAATCAACTCACTTCTTACTTTCTCATATAGAAAATACAAAACAGCTTCAAAAGGAAAATTAAGGTCTGTCTTTATTAGAATATGCAATAGAAATCATACTAAGGTCGTTACATTTGATTAAAAAAAAAAAAAAAAAACAGGAGTTGATGTACAAACAGTAGTTTCAAACCCAAAGAATTAAGGTAAGAAGAAAAACTTGTTTTTTCTTCTCTGAAGGCTATAAAAAATGAAATCATAAATGAGGGATTATTAGAAAATGTCTTAAACTCTGCTTCCTTTAACATAACAATACAACTAGTACTTGATAATTTCATTGAAGTTTACTTATTAAAAAGAAACTTAAATTTTCCTTTCTTCAAAGATGTAAAAGTCATAATGTCTATGCAGAAGTTCACTTCTGGGGCTTTGCCATATCAAAAGTCTGAAAGCGCAATACATACGGCCACTCCTGTAATGGCAGCCAAAACAGAGGACACAGTATGACAAGAACAGAAAATCACATTGAAACTGCAAAAGCAAAATAATGAAAATAAATAAGGCTACAAAGTTGAATACAATGAAACTTTGCATTTGAGCGAGAAATTTGCCTCATGCAAATTTGGAGTCATGATAAACTAAAACTTAATCTGGACAGCAGAGTTATTGTAACTTTATACACAAAATATTCCTTAGGAGATTTAACACAAATACATTAGGAATGTAAAAGAACGACTAAATTTAACATATTATATAGACATGTGACTAAGAGTCACATCTTTCTTAGTCAGATGTCATTCTATCAATAAACAGCAGTACACTGCAGACACTGTAAAAGGCATTTTATTGAGCAAAAATTAAGAGGATTGGTGAGTGTACAGTTTTAAGAAATAAAGAGAAAATTAACATGAAAAATTACAGATGAAATATATCCAGACTAAAATCATTAAAATTCCATGGAAAATGAAAAAGACTAGCCAAAGACTAATGACTAGTTCAGTATAGTTCTGTACCATCAATCAAACTTTTATGAAAATAGGCAAGTGTGAAATATTTTTCTAATGAAATGTATCTTTTGTAGATATACATTAATTCAAGAATCTATTACACTAAATTAATAAGAAAATGACAAATGTCCACTGATGAACAAGAGGTGATCCCTTCAGAGCCATTTCATGTATTGTATAATCTTAATTATTTAAAAGGTTAAAATGAAAATTCTATTGAAATGATGGCAGAGGAAAAAATTAATTGGAATAAATTCATGAAAGAATGACAGCATGAACTACATATGATGTATATTTTATCAATAGCCACTAAGTTTCCACTCAAAATATATTGTTTTAGGAAAAGTAAAATAAGAATTTATTCTCCCTTTTATTTTATTTTTATTTATTTATTTATTTATTTATTT
>PVHY01034873.1:0-10152 GCA_004024945.1 Uropsilus gracilis | reverse complement strand
AGCAGTTACTGTCTTCCCAGGGCCTCAGCCCGGGAAGTTCTCATTGTCAGTCACCACAGTGTTTCACTTTGGATCCACGGAAGCCCCAGGTCATGGCAGAGAATAAAATCAAATGAACGGAGGGTCAACCTTTTGGTCCATTAGGCAAGGCATGAATGTGGAATCCTTAGCAAAAGGGCGACCTTTAGAGGTTTATGTAAACAGAAGGGAGCCAAGTGCAGATGAGGATGGCTGAGAGGATGGGCTACCCATGGCTTCTCAAGGGCCAGTCTGGCATGCAGACTCAGTTGCCTCTGAGTGATGCCTTGAACTGGCTGATGCGGGACGTGTGACTTTCAGAGATAAAACCAAGGAAATACAGGGAAAATGCGCACAAACAGGCCGATTGAGATGAGATGTGATTTTCTGAGTCACGGAACTGCCCTTCCCCCGCCCCCCATGATCACCAGGCCTCATGACCAGCGTCTTCATCTTCCCAGACACCCAGGTCACGCCTGTCCTGTGTCCCCATGGAAAGATCCCTTGGAGACGGGAAGGATGCTGAGAGAACAAAGAAGAGACACCCTTTGATGGATGCCACGTCGTCTTTATTCCTTGAATCCCCTTTCAACAAAGAAATGTGGACTCAGACATCTGACTTTTTCAAACACGTCTCAAAGGCAGGGGCGAATCTCTGAAAAACCATCAAATGCCCAGGGCTGCTCGTGTCCAGCGAGCCAGGAACCTGCGTCACCACGGAGGGGCCACTTTTCCATCCGGGGTGTGGACACCCCATGTCTGCCAGGGAGGCACACAGGCAGCCGAGAGCAGACACTGGTCCCTGGAGCATTGATCTGATTCTTGCAGTTAAGAAGCAGCTGAGTCAGTAAAAACTAACCTGCAAACTGTGCCATGCAAAGAACTGACGTCGGGGCCTAAGAAGCAAGACAAGAGTTGCCCCATGTTGAGTCCAGGAGAAAAGAAAAAAGGAAATAAAAACTTCAAGGTGAGGGAAGGGAGCTGATCCGACTTTGGAGATACCTCCGGGGCATCAAGAAAATGAAGGGAGATGCCTCCATGGGAGATAATACAGCCAGCAAGAGCCTCGGGCTAACAAGATGGTGTGAACACTGGATCACAGAATTACTATCCAGCTCACCAGATAACATCAGGAGGGCACTGGAGTGCAGAGAGGGGACTGCAGGCAGAGGATGCCTTGTTGAGGTCCTGTGAGGATGCAGGGAGGTGGGGAGGGGGGAGGCAGAGAGCATGCCAGGAATAGCAACAGTCAAATTCCTTCAGGGGGACTTTATGCTCAGTGTAAATTGATGTCCTTAAGCATGAGGCTTCTGGGCGTTCTGTCCCAAAGCCAGCTCATCAGGACCTGACCTCAGATAGTTCATGATTCCATGGAGTTGAGGTTGGTGGCAGGCCTCATTTTGTGTGTTTCTTCTCCATCACCTCACTGTGAATTTTACCTTTTCAAGAGAAAGCATTTGTGAGTCTGCATTGGTGGGGACAAATAAACCCCGTTAGCACAAACGTTGGTCTGCATGCATCTATTAGTCACTTCTTCCAAAAGGTTTTCTTAAAAATAGCATCTTACCACATAATAAATGTATCTAAGGGGAGCAAAGGAAGTTCATTTAGAAGCAAGAAAAAGCACACAGAGCCTCATGACAATATTTAATAGCTCAGAGAAATGACTGAGCTCAGAGCAAAGGCCCCATGCCTCTCCATCACCCCAGAGCTTGCAAGCTTTTTTCTAGTCCTTTGTAACAGATGATGAGGAATAGAGTGCAATGACTTTTATGGTTTCCATTGATCTGGTTCTTAGCTACTTTCTTTCTCTTATTGGGTTTCTTGAAGACATCGGGAAACCAGCACTTATCCGAAGGGTGATAGAGGGAGCATGGGTGACAGTAAACATCCAGATGGCCAGCTGATACTAACCGATGTTGATGGTTTGAGATTCAGTCAAAGATGAGCAGGAAAGAGAAGGCTGATGGTCTGTGTTATCTGTTCTGGAGTTTCTCCTTTATTTTGTTCAAGTTTCTCCTTTGGATGAATCCTGGAAGACCTTTCTTTTTCTACATATAAACTATGGTATAATCAACTGAAGATGTTTTCTTTGTCAAGAATTTATCTTTTATGAATTTTTTTTAAAAAAGCCAGTATAAGGAAGAAATGCATTCAGAACATCACAAATTAATTAGTAACCATAGTTTATGTTTTTCAATGCTTTAAAAAAAAAGGGATAGGGCTCTAGCTCTGGACTAATGCACACTCCCAGATGGCTTTCATTTTCTGAAGCTGTAATAACTGGAGTGAAGATATGGAACAGTTGCTGAAGGACCCTGGAGAATTTGAGGTATTAATGGTACATATTCATGGCTTATATCAGACTCAAAATGTTATAGCTCAAATTCAGGAATTAGATAGTCTTAGTCTCCAAAAGAGAGCAAAAGATGGAACCCCTAAGATCCTGTTTGGGTATGGAAAGTTACCTCAACATTAAGGCAGTGGGGAAGGAGACTTGCCTTTTTTTTTTTTTTCTCTGTCTGTGGAGACATGGTGATGGTTGTAGGATCAAGAACTCTGAAGAGATTGAAAACTACTCTCCATAAAGAGAATTTGAGTCATTTTCTTTCTGTCCTTCCATTTTTTGGCCCCTTGCAATTTTAAACAACATATATTTACATACATGCAGAAAAGCTTCCAAAGTACAAAATGATTTTCAAAGAAATATGTATCTAGCATCAATAATATTAACGTGAAAAACTGAATGGTTTTCCTTTATGATTCAGCATAAAACAAGGAAATCCACTTTCAATACTCTCATTCAACAATATAATAGAAATCAGAACAAATGCAAATGGTAAAGAAAAAGAACGAAAAGTCATATGACGTAGAAAATAGAAATACAATGTCTTTGCTTTCGGATGACTTTGTTTATATACTAAGTAATATACAAAATAATGTCCACGATGAATAATTTACAAAATAGTTTCCACAATGACATCATGAGTTTAGCAAGTCTGTGAGATTCAAGATCAAAACTTCCTGTCAATTCTATTTCTCTTAGTAACAGTGAAGAATTAGAAAATGATATCAAAATGTTCAAATTTAGTAAATTAAAAAATGATTAGACAAGAATCTCAAAAATAGGAATAGGATCCTACATACTAAATGTATGAATAGGATCCATATATACTAAAAACTACATAGTTGATATGAGTGTCAAAGTCTATATATACCATGCTATTGGCCTGGCAAACTCAACATAGTTCTTGTAGTGATTTGTGGACTTAATGTAATGCCAATCAAAGTTACAACTGGGTTTTATAAAGGAGGAAAGTAAGTTGACTAGAAAATGTTTATGGAAATATAAAGAAACTAAGATGCCATTTTTATTTCTTTTTACACAAAGAGAAGTGCTGATTTGGGATGTATACAAGATCAAGGAAATAGACAATCCAGGAACAGATCCACATACTTAACGGCTGATAGATTTTTTGGAAAATGGTGCAAAAGTCATTCATTGACAAAAGAAGTTTTTTTCCATAATGGCATTAAGAATTAGAAAGTATACACAAAAGAGAAAAAAAATACAGACAAAAGCCAAAATCCTGAATCTAGACTGAAGCCTTATGTCATTTGCAGATTTAGATTCAAAATGGGCCATAGATGTAAATTTAGGACACAAAGCTATACAAATGGAAATAGAAATTATAAAAGAAAAATGATATTATTGGGACTTGGCAGAAAGTTACTAGATTTAATAATATGTCAAAAGAAAAAAATGATGAATTTAATCAAAATGAAAACTTTTGTTCTGTAAATTATTGTTTAGGAACTAAAAAGACAAGTGGAAGATAGAGAAAAAAAGTTATAAATCACATATATGAAAACATTTGTATCTGGAAGCTATCATAGATCCTCAAACTCAGCAGTAAGAAAACAATGCAATTAAAAACAGCTAAAAACTTAACCAAAGATTATGTAGGAAAAAGAGGAAAAAAATGCAACATTGCTAGCCATCAGGGGAACACAGTTAAAATCACCATGAGGTACCACCACAAACGTATGAAAAGGTTAAAATTTTCAAAAATACAGGGACAAAATCAAATGCTGATAGGAATGCAGAGTAACTGAAATTATCAGGATTTCTGGTAGGAATATATGATGGTATAGCTACTCTGGAAAACCTTTGCAATTTATTTCAAATTGAAATATATTCTTGCCACATGACCCCGCAACTCTGTAACTATGGAAAAAATTACAAATAACAATTGCAATTAAAAAAAAAAACAACAACAAATAACAATTACGTTCACACAAATACTGATATGCAAATGTCCATGCACTTTCACTCACACATACTCAAAACTGAAAAGAATTCAAATGTCTTTAAGAAGGTGAATAGTTAAACAAACAAGCAAACAGACAAAAATTTAAAACTGCCAACAGAACTGAGACATGGAGCAAGAATGAGCGGGGGAGGAGGGTAAAAATGGAGGAGGGGTGGGCACAATAGATTAAGATGGTTCATGGGTGATAAGGTGGTGGAAGAATCTCAGGGTAGACAATGATGTCGTGTGTGTGTGCGTGCATGTGTGCAATCAATAAAACAACAACAATAATACCCTCTGACCTATTTTTCCAATGGGATGCTCAGTAATAATGAGGCACTACGTTCTCAACCCCGGGAAGGGACACAGAATCACTCATGTATCCAAATGAAATAAGTGGACCTCAAAATGTGACATATAGTTCATTTTGTGCGAAGATTTTGTGTATCAATTTGAATTGACCGGGATGCCCCGATCTGTGTCAAACATTATTCTGGGTGTGTCCATCAGGGTGTTTTGGATGAACTTAGATTGTCCTCCCCAGTGGGGGTGGCCCTGACCACTCAGCTCAGACCTGCAGAGAAAAAGAGTGGGCAAATGAGAGGTAGTCTGCCCTGTCTGAGTGGACACTGACGTGCCCTACCTTCAGACTGCGGCCACACCAGGTATCCACACACCTACTGTTTCTGCTCAGCAATCAATCATGTGATCTCACTTATGAGACCTCTACTGACAGACAAAATCACCTTGATCAAAAACAAATCAGGGATGGAGAGTGTGTTGCTGCAAAGGGACAACCTGAGAAAGTTTTTTGGGGTAGCTGAGTTGTTTATCTTGACAGGTGGTGGTTGCACAGATCTTCAAATATGTGAACATTCACAGACTGCACACATTTGATTGTAGTTATTTACAAAATAAAATTTTTATAAGAGAAATGTCCATCTATAGTTTTCCTTAGAACAGCAATAGCAGTAACTTTTATTATAAAGAGTTGATAAATAAAAATAGAAAATGCTAAATCAGCTCCAAATCCATATGGACAGACATGGCATAACTATGTAACTGTCAGGTGAATGAGTTGGTCAGGCTTTTTCACCATTAGCCTCTATAACCAGCACCTGTGGCATTGCACCCACCCCATGATTGTAGATACCTGGCCAGTGGGGGTGTGTGCATGGGTGAGTGAACTCACCTGGGTCTAGGAGGGTGGAATAAGAGTAGGATCACCCTGGGGGAGGGGAAGGAAACACAAGAGAATGCAAAGGAGAATTAGAGCTGGAGAGATAAACCCAGTGCCTGGTTTTATTTTGTTGGTTTTTTTGGTCGCCTGTTTTCCCCTGTTCACTGTCAACAATTCTATGAAATAATCCCAAGACTTTGACATTCTTTAGATTCATTCTTTAGATGAACCTATCCAGATTAGGATGGTTGCAAAATAGCAGCATTGCACATAAACATCACTCCAGATATCACTCTACAACCAGCACTGATAGATGGATGAATAGGGAGATGGTGGGAGAGGAAAAGAGAAATACCGTAGGAAAAAGTTCGATTACAGATGATTTTAGACACAATATATTCAATACTTTTCTAGATTTATCAGCAGAAATAAACTTAAAGTGCAAATTAATATCTGCATAAAGAAGTAAAGATTCTCCTGAGGCCCAAACAATTTAGAAAGGATTACAAATGACATTAAGAGTCGGGAGTCATCTCGGAAGGTAGAAATTTATTTAGTTGTATGATGAAGGACACAAAAACTCCTTTCAATCCTCTCTGCCACCTACTAATGTGTTATCATTCTAGTCTGCCTGCTTTTTCAGTTTTACTATATATACTTTCCAATACATTTTGTGTAGTTGTCTCATTAGTTTAATATCTGTATTTTAGTACATGCACACATGAATCCACACATACACACACAAACATGCAAGCCTATGTAGTTAGAATGCACACATAAATACGTATACTTATATACACTAGATACACCTAATGTATCTAGAATACTCATGAAATATATATATATGTCTGTGTATATATATATTCACACAAACACAAACATGCATGCATATGTACCTAGAATGCACATATACATATATACACTTAAATACACTCAATACACTTATGTATCTAGCGTTACTCGTAATGTACATGTCTGTGTATAGATACATATACACAAACACATACATGCATATAAACACATATACTCTGCTAGCCATGCAGCAATCCTTTTGCCAGTCCTCTATCTAAATCTCCTGATTTAGATTAAAATCTTAAGTGCTGAAATGACTGGGAAATTTTGGCAAGTACTTTATCATAGAGGAATCCATAGGCATTTCAGTTTGAGAAAGTTGGCCCATTGCCTTTCTACTTGAATAACTTCTTGATTATGTGTGATGTTCTTGTCTGACATCCTCCTTCAAAATCTGTTAACATCTCAATTTTCTTCCTAACGATCCATACCACCTGTTCCCTCTACACCTTGCCTGCTTGCAAGTGCCACGCTCTTCCATTAAACCCAGGACTGATGGATTCTGAAGTGCACCTTCTTGAAATGTAGAGTTTTCTCATGCTCTTCCTAGAAGCTGTCTAGGATGATTAACTCAGGAAATCATTCATCTGACAGAACTTTTTTCTGAGTGGGTGCTACTTGCTACAAAATCTACCAAGCCCTCTGCACTCTGAGACATCATTACCTGGGGAGGAGGATTGTCATGGGAAAGGAAATCATCTTACAAAGAACATTATATTATAGAGCTCGCTGTAGATGAAACTATGGAAGACAACTTTTTAGTCTCACATCCATTATTCTTAACACCCTTCACCACCCCACATGGGAAAAGGATAAAGACTGGAGGTAACATCATGAATTTTTATGCCACTCAAGCAAAGAAAATGTCCTAAAAGGACAGTTTGAGGTTGCTGACTCTTTGCTGATAAGGCTGTCTGGGCATTATGGCTTTGAGATTCATCCTCACTTCTCTCCATTAGATGCCACCAATGTATTTCCTGCTTGTGACAATAAAAAGTGTCCCCAACATTCCCAAGTACCCCGGGGAAGGGTTCAACCCCCCCCCCCCCCAAGAACCACTGCCTTAAGTCAATCCTTCATTAAATCTCCTGTTTTGTTAATTGTCTTACTGAGTGGAGAGAATAAAAATTCTTTTTATTTTTCAGAGCCACATCTCATTATTCATTTGCAATGGTCTTAGGGTGAGATTAATGAATTTATATCTATAAGCATCCATTCTACTGTTAGTCTGAGAAGTGACATTGTTCTAAGTTGATAGTGAGAGGGTTCTGGTCATAATCCACCATTCAGAAAATCACCAGTCCTAAGTCATATCTAGAGCTGTGAATAACTGTATATGCATTATTGTCATTCTATGTCTTTGCTCAGTTTCCTTGTTTAAATACAACACAGTTGCTATTTTGATTGGTATCTCCAAGAAATTGATGGGTTCAAAAGTAGTGTGTATTGTGAGGTCAGGGTGGGGAGTTGGTCCTAGAAAATACTTGATTAACATTCAATGGATTGAATCCCAGCATCTGCATTCTTGACATTGACAAAATAATTATTATAAAATATAGCCTGCAAGGTTTCATTTTGAAATGTGTGTTGAAACTAGAAAAACAAAACAAAATTGCTAAATGTTTAAATGAAGAACAACATTTTGACAAATTGAAGCCTTCAAATCACATGTTTTAAAGGAAATATTATTTTCACTTCATTTTTTTTTCTTATAAAAGTGCTCAGCTCCTTGGTGATTATTTGCATCTAGGCATATAAATCTGCAAGTGTGTCAGACTAGATGTTACCAAAAGTGAGAGTGGATTCATTTTCATTGCACAAACTAGACGCAGAAGAAATTATCTAAGAAATTCAGAATGGATTTTTTTATACTGTTGAGAGTCCTGCTCTGCATACTTTACAAATATTAATTTATTCCATTTTATATCCGCTCCCTGATGTTGCATTTATTTTTAGTCTTATGTTGGCAGTGAGAAACAAGGGACAGAGAGGGTATGTGTGAGGACCAATGTTACACAGCTTGTGAACAGCCCAATCAGCATCTGAGTCAGTCTCTCGAGGCCTGGGTGAGTCTCTGTCATAACTTAATCCATCACATAAGGTCCTTTCTCAGGAAAAAAGAAACTAAAGTTCATCCTGAATATATTCATTGGAAATTGACATCTTCATCTATATTTTTATCTCTTGTTTCCATAACTACAAGCATTTCTTTATCTCTATCATTATCCACATGTAGAGAAGAGTCATTTCTACTTCATGTATGGGGTCAAGGGTAATCTAGAAGTTTCCAAGAATCTCAAAGTACCTGCTCATGAAGTCCCTTTACCCATGAGGTTAACACTGTCACCAAGGTTTTGGGGAAGACTGTTCTTCAGTTTCCACCACCATAGTGATGTGATGACTCATACAGTTTGCTCACTCATAATTTTGTAGCAGACAAAATCACATACACACCACTGGGCCCCCCAACTGTCCCTATAAAAGTGTCAAAAAATCCAGTTGATTTAAATTAATTTAATTGTGTAAGTAATGCTTGAAGACCCAAGCTAGTAAACACGTTTTCAAATTACTTATGTAAGATCGCTATAGACTTCTACACCCTTTTAAGAAATGATGCAAAAACACCTACTGAACTCGTTTCCCATTTCCTCCAGTGGTCACATCTGGCAGAACTATAAAACCTGAAGAGAAATTCTGATGGAGATAAGATACATCACTAGATTCCCTCAAGCTGCCTTTTCATATCCACACTTCCTCCCTCCCATACTCAATATTCTCCACATCCTAACAACCACTAAGTTGCTGTTTATTTCTCAAATACTGTAATTTTGAAATTATTGTGTCATTGAGTCATAGAACTGGCATTCTTCACTCTGCATGTTTCTCAGGAGATCTCCCTGTGGCATTCCTCATCCCTTTTCATTGCTGAGTAATATTCCACACATGTATCACAAGTAATTTAGCCATTCACCCATTAAAGGGCATCTGAGTTATCTTCTGTTTGGGGCATTGAGAATAAAACTGTCATTAAAGATTTCATCAGATTCTTGTATGAACTTAGCAATTACTGGATATTAGGGCTATTGATATCTTGTTACTTAAGGAACATTCTACTCATAATATATGAGTGATGAGTGATCTGATCTCTCTGCCTCCTTGTCTGATTTTACCCCATTTTATTTTAAATATAGGTGTGTATACTACATTAAGCTTAGAAGTCTGACATTAACTTTAATTTTAAAATCTGTGAGGTTAATCAAATTTAAATTTAACAACAATTAAAAAAAGAAATGTGCATATTGGTATCACTCCTACAGTAGTTTTTATTATCTTGATGATTAATAAGGTGCAATCTTTGTCATCTGTATATCCTCTTAGGTGAAATATCTTTTTGTGTCTTTTATCAAGTTTCTAAATGAAAGTTTTTCATGCTGAGGTTTGAACACATATTACACAGTCCTTACCTTTTGTAGACATGTAACTTGCAAACTTCTTTCCTCAGTTTATAGACTGGCTTGTCACCATCTTCAGAGACCTTTCCAGGAAAACGGCTTTTAATTAAGTTGAGGTTTCATTTATTTATTTTCTTTTAATGAGTTATCCTTTCACTGTGAATTCTAACAACCTTTGGTTCATTCCAGATCATGAATATATTCTTTCTTTTTTTTTAAGTTTTGCAGTTTCAAGTTTCGGGTTTGTGACCATAATCTATTTTCATACAGTTTTTTGTAGAAACTGTGCTACTCAGGCTACTCCCTCCCTCCCTCCCTCCCTCCCTCCCACCCTCTT
>PVHY01034872.1:0-10142 GCA_004024945.1 Uropsilus gracilis | reverse complement strand
GTGTGTGTGTGTGTGTGTGTGTGTATGTGTGTGTGTGTGTGTGTATGTATGTGTGTGTGTGTGTGTGTGTGTGTGTGCATCTGCTGGCCTGATTTGACTTATAAAGATATACTGTCTCATGTTCTCCTTCTCTCCTATTTACTGAGTTGAGTTTTATCTCAACTTCCTTTTCCCCTTTCTGAGAGAGTTGACACTATTCTGTATCAGCCTCCTCAGTTCCCATGGACAACTTAACCCCTTTCTCACTGGATTCTTCATCTTTCTCTTTACCAAAATGCACCCATGACATAACATTACCCAGTGACTACTTATGAAATTCTTGGTTTTAATCTTGGTCTTTCAATTCAGCTCAGTTGACTACTTTTCATCCTTAAACCCTCTTTTGGATTTCATGATACCAAACTCTCCTTACTTCTTCCCATTTTAGATATTCCTACTTAATCTTTTAAAATGCTTAAACATATTCCTTGTCTCCTATTGACCTATGTTCCTGCTCTCTTTATATCTGCAGTCTCTCCCTGCATAATCTTAACTGTCTATATGCTTCTCTATACCAATTACCTGCCACAAAGGCCCCAATTTATACCTTTATCTACTTCTCCTGGACTCCAGATACACACATTCTTCTGTACAATGAACATGTTTACTTGTATATCACATAGATTTGTTAAAATTAAAATGCCTCTAAATGAACTTATTTCCCCTAAGAAATTCAGTCCTTCTCCAGGTTTCTTTGTAGAGGAAAGTAGCACTTATATATATCCAGCTGCTTTTGCCATAGTCAATCTTGATACTTTCCCTCTTTTTCCACATCCACTACCAAATCATAGCACTAAAACATATATTAATCTATTTCTATCATTGTCATATCTTCATTGTAAATGACTGTTGCCTCTTATGTAGACTAACCTGGTAATTCATCTCTTTGTTTCTGAGTCACCTTTTCCTGACCCTTTACACAGGGTATTTTCACATTAATCCTCTATTTGAACATGCCAAAGGTGAATTATTGCACTTAGAAAAAAAATCTAGAATCCAAACTCTGTCCTAGTGAAACATGATTAAGATGCTTACTTCTTTTCCAACCTTATTTTCATACCAACCTCCTGCTGAAATCCCAACCACACTGTCAATCTTTGTGTTTCATGAGCCTCCAAGGACCTTCAGATGCAGGCTCTCTCATAGCCCCTCCCATGGTTCTTCTGGAACATTCTTTCCTCACTGTTTGCGTACAATCTTCAGGTCACAGTGTAGGTCACTTTTAAGAAAGAGCTTCCTTGAGTTTTATTGAGAGTGTGTATGATGTTCTATTATAGCAATTCTATTTTTCTCTAGAATATTTATTGCAAACTTATTATATATTACTTGTGTGATTGTTTGCCTGTATGCCACTAGATCTGCGTCACAAGAGCAGGGACTCTATCTTATTCATCACTGTTTAAGAACATGGTGTGTGCTCAATAAAAAAAGCATTGAATAAAAAAATGAGTAAATAAATTTGACTAGATCTTAACATCCCAAAGGACAGAGTGTGTTTTCATTCTTTATCTTCTCAATAAGAGTTTGATAAATATTTGCTGACTTTAATATGGTATTGTGCAAAGACAAGAATTACAACAACATAGAAAAGAATCACAGAATTCTGTGATAGAATGAAAGTTATGTATGTTAATATAATTAGTCTTGGCAAATAAGAGACAGGATTATAGCTACAAGATCCCTGAATTGTGAAATAATGGTGTTCTTTAATAACACAAGTTTATTATATTTTGAAATTGCAGATGAATCAGATACACACATCTGGATATCTGGCATTGTGTAGATAAAAACATCTGGATTATTGGCTAAATGTTTCAACTTAACTAATGTGTTTGTTACTGTGTAAACAATCACAGATTACTCTGAAATTATATTTCTTGGGAGATGACTATGTGAATAAAGATTTCTTTTTTTTTTTTTTTTTGAGACTAGGTCTCACTATTTTTTGCCCGTGGGACCGCAGGCTCTCGTTGCCCGGGGTATCACAGACTCAAGCAATCCCCAGCCTCAGCTTCCCAGGTAGCTGGGATTACAGGCATGTACCACCATGCCCAGCTATTTTTTTTTTGGAACTAGGTCTCACTACGAGCCCTAGGTGGGGACTCGAACCGCGATCCCTAGCCCCTGCCACTTCATAGGCTGAAGCTTACAAGCACGAGCCACTGTGCCGGGCCTAAAGATTTCTAATTTCAGAAAATTATGAACTAAAAATGTCAAAACCCTCCTACCACAAACACAGAAACTTTGAGTCCCTTAGCCATAATTTATCCAGTATATAAAAATGAGGTAGCTGAGATGGTAAGTGTTGAACATGAGGTGACTGAACGTTGGGACAATCTGTCCATGATGTGTGTGTGTGTGTTGGGGTGGGGGATGGGGTTACTTTTGGTCCCAGGATATCCAGAGACTTGGGTATTAACACCACTTGTAGACAGAAGATATATTCTGCCTTGGAATCATAAGAAGTTCAAATCAGAACTTTTGAAGAGTTGAAATCTTAATGGAGAGGGAAATTAGATAAATTAAGGGAATTAGATGAAATCTGTCTCTTGTCTTAGGAAGAAGACAAGGGAACTATTTCAGCTTGCATTTGGTGTGAGATAGTTTCCCTAGAGAAATTAAGCCCTGGGTTTGCCCTAGGGTTTTAGGTCCAAAACATGCTTTAATTCATTCAGAAAACATTCAAATATCTGCATGGTTCAGGAAACTCCTAGCAGAAAATAAACATAATGATCTGTCCCAAAGTGGATAGTCCTGGAATGTCTGTAATCCTGACTCACCCTGAAATGACATTTCCAACAACACAGATCTCTGTGTATTTTCTCAGAAAATAAGACCCATTAAAGATGAGCTCATGATTTAAAAAAATTAGAAAACATACAATGAAATAATTCACTGTAAGAGTCAGTAGACACAATAAACAGTAAAATACAAGCCTTATAAACTTGAGATAATATAAATACAATGTGAGGAGAATATCATACTCTCTTGCTATTTAAACGTTTAAAAACATAATAAAAGAATCAAGTCCTGTAGAAAAAAATAAAACACTATAAATTGTAAAAAAAAAAGCTAGAAAACAACAAATAGATTTTCTAGAAATTAGAGATACATTCCCTGAATGAAAAACTCAATGGCTGACTGAGTTTTAACACCAGGAACTCCAGTGGGGAAAGCTGCTCACAGTACAGGGACCCAAAAGGGCCCAGCCACACAAGACTGATTCCTGTTGCCAAGGTAACACACCTGTGGACTAGGGAGGGTTCTGCGTTTGGACTGAGTTTACCAAAGACTGAGTTTTAATGCCAAGAACTCCAGTGGGAAAAGCAGCTCACAGCACAATGCCCAGAAGGGCCCAGGTGCTATGCGGCACTGGCGCATACTAGGGAACCAAGGACACTGATACCCAAATCTGTCAAGACACCCCCAACCAAAAAGGTTTATACAACAAACCCCAGACACACCACTAAATAAACTCACATGCTTGGGGGCACCAAGAAACATTTAAAGCCTATCAATCTAAAAGAGGAGAAAGAACAAAAAAAGAAAATAGATAATACATAGAAACCACATATACGCACTACATCCACTGACTGAAAAGGACTTGTCCCCCAAAATAGCCAACAGAAACAAGATATACCCACCATAGCAGCAGAAGCACAAAGGCAAAATAACCACAACTTGGTCGGCTTTATCATGCCATCTAATTCTAGAACAGCACTGAATCAAAACGTAGAGTAAGCCCAAAGGGAAAACACAGTAAGAAAGATACAAATACTCAAGCAAGCCCTAAGAAGAATAACTCACCACCAAAGGATAAACAATCTGCAAAAACAAACATGGAAGACATGGTGAAATGCTATATATGTCAGACAAAGAATTCAGAATCTATTTGTTAAAAGCATTAAAAGAGGCAAGGGAAGATGGGGAAAAAAGGGAAAGCAAGAGGTCAGAAACTTTCAATGAGCTAAGAGAAGTAGAAAAATATAAACAATAATGCAGCAAATGAGCAATATCATTGATGAAGAGAAGAATGAGATTGAAACATTAAATAAGAAGCTGAACGAGATACAGTTTCTAAGAGGAGCAATAGAAGATGTCAAAAATGCAGGGAAAATCTAGGAAAGCAAATTAGAAGAAATTGAAGAACGAATTAGCACACTAGAGGACATGGAAGTAGAGAGGATGAAGAAAGAAAAAGAGAGAGAAAAACAAAGTAAGAATACAGAAGAAAAAAATCAGAGATCTGGCAGATACCCTAAAGAAAACAAATATAAGAGTAATTGGAATCCCAGAAGGAGAAGAGAAAGACATAGGATCTGAAAGATTTTTCAGTGAAATAATGGAGGAGAATTTCCCAAATCCGAAGAAATGAAAATAAACATACAGGAAGCAAAAAGGACACCAAACTACTTTAATGAAAGAAAAAACACAGCAAGACATATCATAGTAAAACTTTTAAGAGCCAAAGATAAAGAAAAAATTATGAGAATAACAAGAGAAAGGAAACATATAACAAAGAAAAACCCATTAGACTGACTTCAGATTTTTCAGAAGAAAATCCAAGCAAACAGAGAATGGGGCCATATCTTCAAAACACTCCAAGACAAAAAGTGCCAGCCAAGAATACTTTACCCAGCAAAACTGTCCTTTCTTTATGAAGGAAAAATTAGAACCTTCTCAGACAAACAAAGCCTCCAGAAATTTGCTACCACCAAACCCCCACTCCAAGAACTTCTGCAAGGAGCCTTAAGAATGAAACCCACAGAAGAATAAAAAGAACGAATAATTAAAAAACAACAACAACAACAAGAAACCAAAACAGAACCCAAAATGACCACCAGGAACCCAACGTTAGAACCTCAAACATCAATAATTACCCTAAATGTCAATGGGCTAAACTCATCAATCAAAAGACACAGAGTTGAAGACTGGATTAAAAGACATTACACAACATTCTGATGCCTCCAAGAAACACATCTGATCCCCCAAAATAAGCACAGATGGAAGGTAAAAGGATTGAAAACAATTTTACAAACAAATGTGCCCCCCGCCCCCAAAGCAGGGGGTCTTTCTTATAGCAGACAAAACAGATTTCAAAATAAAAGAACTGACAAAGGATAAAGAAAGTCACTACCTAATGGTTCAAGGGTCAACCCATCAAAAAGACATAACAATTATCAACATATACTCACCAAATATGGGTGCACCAAGATTCATAAGACAGCTACTATGAGAACTCAAAACAAATATTGGTGAAAATACATATGTAGTAGGAGACTTTAATATCCCACTCTCAACAAAGGACAGATCAAAAAAACAAAAGCTACACAAGGACACAAAAGCCTTAAAAGAAGACCTACAAAAAATGGACCTAATAGATATCTACAGGACACTACACCCACAAGGAAAAGAATACACCTTCTTCTCAAATGCACATGGATCATTCTCTAAAATTGACCACATACTAGGCCGCAAGGCAAACTTGAATAAATACACAAAGATTAAAATAATACCAACTTTCTTCTCAGACCATAAATGCATCAAACTAGAAGTCAACAATGAAAAGAAAGCAAGAAGAGAATCCAACACTTGGAGATGAACACCATGCTACTAAATGAAGAATGGGTAATTGAAGAAATTAAAGAAGGAATTAAAACCTATTTCGAAATAAACAACAAAGAAGACACAGCATTCCAAAATGTCTGGGATGCAGCAAAAGCATATCTAAGAGGAAGGTTCATAGCAATACAGGCCTATATCAAAAGGCAAGAAAATAACCAAAGAAATAACCTTATCTCCCAAATTGAAAAATTAGAAAAGAGCAACAAAAAACCCCAAACCCAACAGAAGACAAGACATAATAAAAATGAAAGAAGAAATAAATAACCTAGAAATCAAAGACTATCAGGAAGATCAACAAAACCAAAAGCTAGTTCTTTGAAAAAATAAATAAAATTGATAAATCCCCTGCAAAGCTCACAAAGGAGAGAAAATTCAAATAAACAGGATCACAAATGAGAGAGGAGAAATTACAACAGACAAAAGAAATTCAAAACATAATAAGAGATTACTATGAAAAACTATTTGGAAATAAATACAACAACCTGAATGAGATGGACAGATTCTTAGAAAGACACAAGTACCCAAAATTCAACAAAGAAGATATAGAGAACTTAAATAAACCAATTACAAGCAGCAACATAGAAGCAGTCATCAAAACTCTATCTAAAAACAAGAGCACAGGACCAGATGGCTTTATTGATGAATATCACCAGGCATTCAAAGATGAAATAACACCTGCACTACTAAAACTTTTCCAAAAAATTGAGAAAGAAGGAAAACTGCCAAACACATTCTATGAAGCAAACATCACACTCATACCAAAACCAAATAAAGACAGCACCAAGAAAGAAAATTAAAGATCAATTTCCCTAATGAGCACGGATGCAAAAATTTTAAACAACATCCTGGCAAATCAAATCCAACAATGCCAAAAAAGCATTATTCACCATGACCAAGTGGGATTTATCCCAAGAGCACAAGGATGGTTCAACATCTGGAAAGCAATTTACGTAATACACCACATTAACAAAGAGAAAAAGAAAACCACATGATCATACCAATAGATGCATAGAAAGCATTCAACAAAGTCCAGCATTCATTCATGATAAAAACCCTTGAAAAACTGGGGATTAAAGGAACATACCTCAATATAATAAAGGCAATCTATGACGAGCCTACAACAAACATCATCCTAAATGGGGAAAAATTAAAACCATTCCAATTAAGATCTGGAACAAGACAAGGATGCCCATTCTCCCCACTACTTTTTGACATAGTACTGGAAGTTTTAGCTAGGGCAATAAGGCAAGAGAAAGACATAAAAGGAATACAACTAGAAAAAGAGGAACTGAAGCTATCATTATATGCAGATGACATGATTCTCTATATAGAGAACCCCCAAAAAAAAATCCACAGAAAAACTACTTGAAATAATAAACCAGTTCAGTAAGGTAGCTGGATACAAAATCAACACACAGAAATCAGTAGCTTTCCTATAAGCAAAAAGCCAAGAAGAAGAAGAAGAAGAAATTTAAAAAATCATCCCATTTACTATTGCACCAAAAACAATTAAATACCTGGGAATAAGCTTAATAAAACATGTGAAAAATTTATACAAAGAAAACATTAAAACACTGTTAAAAGAGATAGAAGAAGCTATAAGGAAATGGAAAGACATTCCCTGCTCATGGATTGGAAGAATTAACATCAAAATGGCCATCCTTCCAAAAGCAATCTACAGATACAATGCAATCCCTATAAAAATTCCAATGACATTCCTTTCTTTTTTTTTTAAATTTTAATAATTTTATTTTTGGATTTTTTTACAATACATGATTGTATAATTGCTGATCCCCATGGAAATACCCCACCACACCACATCCCTCCTGGTCACTTTGCCTCCTTTTTGTTTGTCCATGTTTAGCCCTTTAGTCTTTTATTTTTCTTTTCTAGATCCATTTCCTCATCCTTGATGATGGTGCGATTTCCTGGGACTTGGTAGAGCATGCTGTTTATCTTTCCTGTACTGCTTTTGCCTTTGTAGGCCAATTGGAGCACCTTTGACTTGTTTGATTGTTTTTTGTTTCTTGGTGGGTCTCATCTCTGCAGTTTCTGCAACATTTTGTTGCACCTTCAGTCATGCTTTGGGTCTTTGGCTTTGGGGGTATGACTCCCAGTTGTATGTTTTGGAAGAGCAGATCCTCTCATGGACAGCCATCAGCTGATGGTAGGTCTTCTTTATTGGGGCTTTGCTGTGGGGCCACTGCCATTCAGCAAGCCTTTTTTTTTTTTTTTTTTTTGAGATTAGGTCTTACTATTTTTGCCCATGGAACCACAGGCTACTGTTGCCCATGGTACTACAGACTCAAGAAATCCCTGGCCTCAGCTTCCCAGGTAGCTGGGATTATAGGCGTGCACTACCACACCTATTTTTTGGGACTAGGTCTCACTGTGTTGCTGTGAGTAGGACTCGAACTGCCATCCCTAGCCCCAGCAGCTTCATAGGCTGAAGCTTACAGGCAGGCATGAGCCACCGTGCCCAGCTTTCGGCAAGCCTCTTCCCTCTAAGCAAAGAGGATGTGCAGTGCCCTTATTGACAGCTTCTCTGTGCCAGGTTTCTGTTCACAGCTCCTCAGTGGCATTGTAGGCATTGTATTTTGTTTGTTCTTCCAGTTCAGTGCTGGGTGGTGCTCGCCCTATTCCCCTTGAGTCCTGCCCCGGGTGGCACAATTTTAAGTAACTTTCCTCCAGTACTTCACTCATTTGGTTTCTGTGGATGAATAATTGTCTTAAGATACTTATTCCTGGTTGGGGCTCTCATGAGTGGAGGCAAACCCAGAGGGGTCTGTAGTGGACCATCCCCCTGCCCCCACACAACATGCCCTGCTTCTTCACAGGGTTCAGATGTGCAGTGGGGCCTGTGTGCTAGCCAGGCCCAGCAGCTCCCTGGGCTGACCCCAGCTCCACCCCACCTGACCTCGAAAGGCAAGTGGAACCGGTGCATGTGGGACACGGTGACCGTGGCTGCCACCATGGTCTCCAGTGCCCGCACTAGAGTCCAATGACATTCTTTAAAGAGATAGAAAAACAATTACATAAGTTCATATGGAATAACAAAGACCTTGAATATCAAAAAAGCCTCCTGGCCAAAAAAAGAGAGAATGGAGGCCTAACTATTCCAGACCTCAAGTTATACTACAAAGCCATAATAATCAAAACAATATGGTACTGGTACAACAACAATCAGACCAATGGTACAGAATTGAGTGCTCAGAAATAAAACCACACATATATAGTCAACTAATCTTTGACAAAGGAAGGAAAAACTTACATTGGAACAAAGATAACCTCTTTAATAAATGGTACTGGGAAAATTGGACTAAAACATGCAAAAAATGGGCCAAGACAACATCCTCACACCTTGTACAAAAACCAACTCAAAATGAATAAAAGACTTAGATGTCAGACCTGAAACCATAACATGAATAGAGGAAAACTTGGGAAAACCCTCCATGAATTACAATTCAGAAATCCCTTTCTGGACACATCTACAGATAGCAAAAAAAATGAAGGAAAACATAAACATATGGGACTACATCAAACTAAAAAGTTTCTGTACAGCAAAAGAGACAATGGAAAAAACAAAAAGAAGCCCAACCGAAAAAATATTTTGTCCTCCACAAGAGTGATAAGGGTTTAATAATGAAGATCCACAAGGAACTCACACAACTAAACAAAAGCAAAACAAGAAGCCCAATCAAAAATGAGGAGAACTAAAAAGACACTTTTCCAAAGAGGAAATACAAATGGCCAACAGGCACATGAAATATTGCTCAATGTCACTAGCAATCAGGGAAATGCAAATCAAAACCACAAAGAGATATCACCTTACACCAGTAAGAATGTCTACATTCAAAGAATGGGCAAAACAGTGCTGGGGTGGATGTGGAGAGAAAGGAACACTCTTACATCGCTGGTGGGAATGTAAACTGGTCCAACCACTATGGAAAGCTGTGTGGAGGACCCCCAAGTTAATGAAAATGGAACTACCTTTTGACCCAGCAATTGTTCTCTTGGGAATCTACCCAAAAGAGACCTCAATGTGGGTACAAAGGGACACCTGTGCTCGGATGTTTACTGCAGCATTATTTGTAATTGCAGGGACTTGGAAGCAACCTAAATGCCCCTGAACAGATGACTGGATGAAAAAGATTTGGTATATATACACTATGGAATATTGCTCATCAATTAAAAACAACAAATTGGACAATTTTATGATAACATGGATGAACTTAGAAGAGATCATATTAGCAGAAACAATTAAAAAAAAGACATAAACCATACAGATGGCTAATAGACATATGAAAAAATGCTCCACCTCACTAATAATTAGGGAAATGCAAATTAAAACCACACTGAGATACCATCTTACACCTGTAAGAATGGCCCACATAAATAAAACAGACAACAAATGTTGGCGCGGATGTGGAGAAAAAGGAACTCTCTTACACTGCTGGTGGGAGTGCAAACTGGTCCAG
>PVHY01034871.1:0-10141 GCA_004024945.1 Uropsilus gracilis | reverse complement strand
GGGGGAGGGGGGGGGGGGAGGCGGGCGGGGCCTCCGGCGCGCAGCCCCAGTTCGGCTCCGGAAATTTTCCACTAAGTCTGGAGCCCAGGGCCGCGGAGCGCGGCGGGCCCTGCGCGGCGGGCCCTGCGCACCCGGGCCACGTGACAGTGACTCACCAGCGCCGCCTCTCGAGCCCCGGGCGGGGAAGCGCCGGGAGCCGGGAGCCGGGCTGGGGGGAGAGGAGGGAGGGAGATGAAGGGTGGGGAGGGATTAGGAGCCTGAGGCGAGGAAGGGGGGGAGGGGGCGGGTGAGCTGGAGGCGGCGGGCGGAAGAGGGCGGTCTGAAACGGGAGTAGGGGGAGCGTTCGGGGAGGTGAAGGGAGGGCTGCGATGGGGTGCACAGGGGTGGGGAGGCAGAGGGGCGAGGAGCCGGTGTGCGGGGGCGCAGCGACGAGCTGGGAGGCCGCCAGGTGCGTGCCAGCCACGCTCGCCCTGGGCGCTCCCAGCACTCGCCAGCCACGCGGAAAACCTAGAGAGCCCTCCACGTCAGGCCGGCCCCGACTTCTCGGAGGAGGCCGCGCGGGGGCCGCAGGTCCCCGCGGACGGTGCGCGGATGTGCCGGCCTCCGGGGAGACTGCAGTCGAGAAGAGATCATGCCTGTTGGCATCGCTCGGGGCTTGCGGACGTGGCTCCTGACGTGGAGAGCAGTGGCTGTGGGGTGCGCCCCCGAGCGGGGGTTAGGGTGGAAGAGGGGGACGGCGCTGCCCATATGCGCCCTGGTTGTCCCTCTACTGCTCCGACCCGAGAGGACAGCCTCGAGGCTGGCGTGAGCGTGCGGTCGTGGGGACCGTTCAGCGTTCAGCACTCTGGAGTCGGCACACACCGAGGATTTCCTCCTGCGGGTGACACGCACGCTCGCCCGCCCGATCTCTGCTCGTCTCTGCTCCAGAAGTACAACTGTTTCATCTCTCATGTCCTTTTAGGTTCTTTCTAGTAATGCCACCTCTTCAAATCATTCCATCAAAGTATTGAAATACACGCACACATGCACGCCCGAGTTGGAGTCCAGATTTTTGTTTACCTGCAAAGACGGGTTTTCTCGTCCAGGTTCTTTCTCATCCTCTTTCGGGTTTTTTTTTTCTTTCACTCCCACCTGGGGGCAAAAGCACAGACTAGAGAAAGTGCTTGAACCTGGCGCAGGTCCCTTAATTTCCACACAGTTTTTAACTTGGCTAGCGCTCCCTGCATTGTTTTCTTAAAGGTTTATGCAGTCTGAATTATAGCCGTTAGTCCGAACAGCTAATATTCTCGGACTGTTTGGGGTAGATACATTTTTAAGTACTTTATAAACAAATGAAAATGTAATTCGCCGGCTCTGAGGTAGGGGGTGATTGTCCCATTGTCTACCTTGCAGATAAGGTAATTAAGGCTGGGTAACTTGATAATTAGGTAACTTGCCCAAGGCCATTTATCCTGTGAATGGAGAAACAGGAATCTGAACCCAGACCTGGCTTTGGTTTGTATAGAAATTCCCTATTAACAAAAATCATTGTCTTGAAATATTTAATTTACATTTGTTGAGATTCCCTCCTCCCCTTTATTAACCATGCTGAAGTTTTTTCTGGAGAAGTATATACATTTAGTTTGGATAGAATAATTCCCGTAATGCCCACATAATTTAAAAAAGAAACTCATCTGAAGAAATCATGCTTTCCAAGGCAGTATGACATTTTTCTTACATGAAAATTCATGGAAATATTTGACTAGGAACTTATTTTTCTCAAGAGAAATGTTTTATCGTATACATTTTGCTCCTAGCACTTGGTGAGCCCTGCTGTAAAACGAGACAAGGCTCTTAATCAATCCTCTGTGTTTGATGAATATATATTGATCGAAATGTACTCAAGAAGTGACCACCCTTGAAATGGTCCGTGATGTAATACAAAAGGAAAAGGAAATTTCCAAAGAAACACAAGTGCTGGAGACATTCAATAGGAAGATACTGCTGTTTCTCACCCGTCCCCCTGTTTTTCTAGAATCTTCTTTTCTGCCTTTTAAGGCTTCCTGGAGCAGCCAATATTGGGCTAACAGCTTCTTGTGTGTGGCCCCCAAGCTGTTTTGTATTGTATTCTGTTGTATTCTATTCTCACTCCTGTTCACCTGGTTCCACCAGGCTGTGGAGCCTGAAGTTCCTGAAGGACATCTGTCCTGCCCAATGGTGTAACCTAGAGGTCAGCACGGTTTGTCCTAAAATTGGAGCTCAGTCACACTGGTTAAAAGGATGGATTTAGTGGTCAGCCTCCCTTTGTTAGAATGCTCTGGATTCCAAATCGAACATTGGTAAGACCAGTGTGCCCATCACTAACCTCTGTCCTGTCTTGGTTTTTGCTCACCCCCTCCCCGTGATATTTTGAGCGTGTATATATCCCACTGCCCCACTTTATTTTGCACATTTTGGTTTTTGAGATTTAGTAAATAAGGGCAAAAACAACCTCTGAAAAATTGTGTGTGTTGTTAGCTAACTTTTATTCCCTAATGACTGGCCAGAGCTGGAATAACCACAGCTTTAATCCTAACCTCCCTCACAGTTTGGTGAATTTAAAACGATAGAATTGTAGGCTTTTTTTTTTTTTTTTTTGCTGAAGACTTGATAGCTTCTTTGTCCAATATAGACCTTCTTATCACAAAGGCTGTTTAAATTTACATTAATTAAAATTAAATGAAATTAAAAATTAAGTTTTGCAATAGCTTTAGCTACATTTCAAGATAATGGCATGTGACTAGTGGCTATTGTACTGTACAGATACAGAAGTTTTCATTATTGCTGAAAGTTCTGTTGGATAGACCTGATAAGTTACCAAAAATAGGTAAAAAGAGCATAGTGTTATTAGTCTAAACATATCACTGCTACTAAAAAACTCTCAGATTACTTAATAATAGTATCCTGACAAAGAACATCATATTTCAGATGTCTTATGTCATATAGAATATAATTTTCTTAGTTGTTGTGTTTAAATTAATGCAGGCCTAAACAGAACTGAAAGTTCAAAAGGATTCCTTTTGTACACCTTTACAGTGAATATTAGTCCCAAATGAACTTGTGTGAATCCTTTTTTCTGTGTAAAAATAATCAAATCGAGTCACTGCACAAGTTTAACATTCATTCGGTTTCGTTGTACATTTTAAGCTCACATGGATCTACCAAATATATATTCAGTGACATCATATATGCAATACAGATGCTTCTCAATTTACAAACAGTTTATTCAGAAGCTGTCCAAATAGAAAACATCCTGGTATACCTTCTTTAAACTCCTCACCCCAAGACTGCCAAGGCAGCTGCTGCACAAACAAATTAGTAAATGGAAAAATAAGTAAAAGTACATCTTGGAGTTCTTAGAGAATGCATAGCTTGAGTTGTGAAAAACCCTGGGGAAATAGTCAAGGTTATTTCCACAGCGGAGCAGATTTGCTTAAGTGGTAAACCCCTGACAAAAATAGTAAAATTGTCTGGTTCTGCTCCTTTGCCCTCCCCGCCTCGCCCTTCTTGGTTGAATGTCTCTTCCACTCCCCCAGTCTTGAAATCCTCTAGTTTCAATTCTGTCCATTCAATTTTGTGGCCTTTGTCAAGCTTGCAAATTTCTCTGAGCCTCAGTTTCTTAAACTGTAAAATAGGTACAGTGGGCTGAATGTCAATAATTAAAAGAAAACTTGTGTGACAGTATTAAATGCAAGGGTTAGAATTACAACTCTCAGTAAAACCTAAAGACCATTTAAATGGTCATTGGTCTCCTGTCCCCAAAGTTCTGCTTCTATAAGATATTAAAGCCATGAGTGACTTAAAGATTCTTGTTTTGTTTGGGAGGGGGTGGGAGGTGGAAAAGAAATTGCGGTTCCAAGGGCAAAAATAGCGAGACCTAGTCTCAAAAAAAAAAAAAGGAAAAAAAAAAAAGAAATTGGGAAAAGGAGATGGAAGGCTGTGAAAGAAAATAAATAAAAATTTGGAATGGGCTTGGGTAAATGTTACCTTTTCCTTTAAGGAATGAATGTAACTGCTTGCATTTTCTCTCTCCTCCCTTCTTCTGTTTCAT
Source organism: Uropsilus gracilis (assembly GCA_004024945.1). Lineage (NCBI taxonomy): Eukaryota > Metazoa > Chordata > Mammalia > Eulipotyphla > Talpidae > Uropsilus > Uropsilus gracilis. The sequence goes on along the minus strand of PVHY01034871.1, from coordinate 6,072 downwards.
TGATTATTCCTGAGGCTAAAGTTTCTTTATGTTCTAATTCATCTGACATAGCATGTTTTAAAGACTTTGCATTGCTAGCTTTGATTTTTCAGTGTCTTTTGCTGATGGCGCTTCCGTGAAGGACAAATTCAAAGTACAACTGACTGCCACAGCACAGGGGTTGAAAAGTAATGGCTGTGGTTGGGAGTAGGGGAAGGGGGCTGAGCAGCTACCTCTTCAGTCCTCAGAGAAGTAAGGCCACTCAGCCTCTGGCTGACCTAAGGAGAGGTAGCAAAGTTTAGGCCAGACCAGATCATCCTTGCAGAAAAAACACGAGTGTGGGAGGGAAAACTGTCAGGAGGTAAAGTACTATTAATATTATTATCATAATAATACTAGTATTAGTATTGACAGGTGAGGAACTTGAAGCACCAAGACTTTGAGCATCTGTTTCAATGTCACACAACTCCCTAATGGTGGCAAGGGGATTTGAACCAAACCAATTTGACTCTGGATGGATTGACCTTACCAGACAAACTAATAGTTCTCGAACTTCCAGGTCTTAAAATTCTCTTAATGAGCTTCATTCAGGTAGGTTTTATCTATTTTTCATTTACCGTATGAAAAATCAGTATATTTAATTCTTTAAAAAGAAAGCAATAAGGCCGGGCACGGTGGCTTGTGCCTGTAAACTTCAGCCTATGAAGTGGCCAGGGCTTAGGGATCGTGATTCGAGTCCCGCCTGGGGCTCGTAGAGAGACCTAGTTCCAAAAAAATAGCTGGGTGTGGTGGCGCGCGCCTGTAATCCCAGCTACCTGGGAAGCTGAGGCTGGAGATTGCTCAAGTCTGTGGTACCCTGGGCAACGAGAGCCTGCAGTTCCATGGGCAAAAATAGCGAGATCTAGTCTCAAAAAAAACCAAAAAAAAAAGCCAAAAAAAAACCAAAAAACAAAACAAAAAACAAAAAGAAAGCAATAAACCTGTAAAATGCTGCCACCAGTAGCATGTTAAAAGTGAAAATAACTGTTTCCAAAAATGCTAACAAAATTATATGTAAGGATGAAAGTAACTTTTTCAAGTAAAATTTAATGAAAAATTCATCATTAGCAATTTTGCCCATTTCTACATTCTGTCTCTTTTGGTGTGACAGGGCCAAAGAAGAGGGAAGAAAATGACAGATCAAAGGATGAGAACCTAGGACTGTCTTAGCGAACCCAACCCTCCATGTGGCCTATTGGAGGAAACAATGACCATCACAACTAGAGATTTATACAGTATCTATCTGGATTTTCATGTCTACTTTAATCCTCATAGCTTTGGATATTGTCTCTCTCTCCTCCCCACTCCTCTTCTACACACACATGCACATTTACATTCTATAAACGCCTCAATCTAGCACAGATTCTGAATTGGGACACATTTTATTTTATTTTATTTTATTTTATTTTGAGACTAGGTCTTGCTATTTTTGCCCGTGGAACCGCAGGCTCTCGTTGCCCGGGGTACCACGGACTCAAGCAATCTCCAGCCTCAGCTTCCCAGGTAGCTGGGATTACAGGCGCGCACCACCACGTCCAGCTATTTTTTTGGAACTAGGTCTCACTATGGAACCCAGGCGGGACTCGAACCACGATCCCTAGCCCTGACCGCTTCATAGGCTGAAGCTTACAGGCACGAGCCACCGTGCCCGGCCTGGGATACATTTTAGAGCTTATCTGTCCCATCTTATTTTCTGGAGGGAAGCAGCTGAGATCAGGCAGGGAAATCAGATGGCTGTGGTGTCCATCACTGGTGATAGAGGTGAGGTTTCCTGTCCTTTCAGTCCACTTCAGAGGACCATAGAGATTAATAAATCATATTATTCATCCATTAGTGAAATTGATTCCAGTAGAAAACCTGTGTGTTCACACCTAGAAAATCTATTGTAAATTCTCAAGTTTTAATACCATTAGGAAAAATTACGCTTTGTTTCCCAAAAGTGTTTTTCCTAAAATGTCATGTTTCGGTTGATGTTTTCCTAGGACTCGTTACAACTTCTTGCTTCTTGCCTTTTACTTCACCAGTCATGCGAGAAGGGATCTATGCTTGGTATTGGAAAGAAAGTCTGAATATGAGAACCAGCACTTCTGAGACATCTGAGAATGCTGCTGGGCCAGTCCCTGTTATCAGCTGGGTCAGCTTTTCTTGAGGATGGGCACATTTTGGTTCACAGGTTTCCAAGACAAGCACGTTCCTGCCAACATGATCCTTGGACGGACTGTTCCAGAATTTGAACTTGCTACTGAAAAGGGGTTAAGTCCAGGACACACACACTCATTTTGAGCCCCGGTTGGTTGTGTTAGCACCTCATTATACAACAGTCCCAGGATAAAGTGATTCCAGATGTATTTTGAGCAAGTACCTAGGACTTGGGCTGTTAACTCATCAGGCAAAGATCCACTTTTTGATTTCTGGAAAAGCCAGAGTTAATAACCTAGTCACGCCTAGCGCATAAAGTGACTTCTATGTTAACTTCCACTCTCATTATGCTTTAAGCTAGCTGATTATAACCATAGAAAACTTCCACATGGATGTAGGCATTTGTCTTTGTCTTGCTTAGAAGGTCATTCTGAGTTCTGGTTTAATGATGGTAAGCTTCCTTGGCCCTGGAAATTTCACTTAGAGAAGTTAAGAGAACAGACATGGAAGAAGCAGTGGTTGGTCTCTTTTTCCTGACTCCCCCAGTTTGTGATACTGAAGTCATGGTTACACACCACCTCATCCCCGTGTCTTTTTAAACATGATTTGAAAATTTTCATTTCATGCACTTTGTAACTTGGTTTTACAAGGAAGAGTTGAAGACAAAAGGTGTTGAGTGCCTTTTCTAACAGTGAGATTGTTATTAACACAAAGGGGCTGTAGTGTCTTTTGACCTTGAAAGGCAGGGAGCTGGGGGGGGGGTGAGCATTTTATTTTCCTTTAAAATACTTGCAATTTGTCTGCAGAAATTATATTTGCTGTTGAATACAAAGGAGAACTTCCTTTGCCTGTTTTAGTTGAAAACATTGTAATTGTATGTATTTGTATATTTAATGTAGGTATATCTGGCTTTAGAGATCCTAAAATTTATTGACTAAAGGCTTTACCCTGGGGGTTGAGGGGACATTAGTCATGGGGATTGGGTATACTGGAAAAGGTGTTCTGGGTTACCTGTTTTGTTGCAACTTGAATGTCAACCACAGCAAGATAGTTTGTATAATATATAAAAACATGAGCTCTGGATTCAGGCTGTCCAACTTGATTTCTGGTTCTGCTGCGCAGCAGCTCTGTGCTTTAGTTTTCACAAATGTAAAGGATGGATAGTAACTGGTCAGTATTAAATGACTCTGTACTTACCAAGAAAATACTTAGAGCTATACCTGGCACCTATTAAGCTCTACTGAAGTGTGAGCACAAATAAACAAAATCTCAAATTTTTCTTTGCTGTCAGAGATGCTACTATAAACTGACAGTTTATTTTATGTATGTATGTATGTATGTATGTATGTATTTATTTAGACTAGGTGTCACTATTTTTGCCTGTGGAACCGCAGGCTCTTGTTGCCCGGGGTACCACAGACTCAAGCAATCCCCAGCCTCAGCTTCCCAAGTAGCTGGGATTACAGGCAAACACCACCACGCCCAGGTATTTTTTGGAACTAGGTCTCGCTATGGGCCCCAGGCGGGACTCGAACCGCGATCCCTAGCCCCAGCCGCTTCATAGGCTGAAGCTTAAAGGCATGAGCCACCGTGCCCGGCCTAAACTGACAGTTTAAGCAAGACATCTAGTTCAAGTTATAAACCTTGACCTGAGAGAAATACTCACACTATAATTAATCAAAGGGACTCTTATTCAAGTATAGAAATTGTGTTCTGGTCTAGACATTTTCAAGGTGTGTGCACGAGGTCAGGGAATGTTTAACGGACCAGGCAGAGAGATGGTCTGACGTTGGGGCATTTGTAGTGATACTATTGCATGGTCCTTAAATTTGTAATCTGGCTGTTGAGTAAAATCTTCAGACAGAAGACTGGGGGACAAAACGGGAGGTGGAGGGAGTAGGGAGGTGGGGGACTGTCCTTATCAGCAAATGATCTCTCATTTTTAACAGAGTCACCAAATGACTGTGTCAGGCAATTTAATTTTTACCTAAATTCTCAACAAATCAGCTTAGAGATAAGATGGAGTCTGCTTGACCCAAAACAGGTTCCACAAAAGGAAAATGATCCTTGGAATTTATCCTCCTTTGTGAAATGTCCATCCAACAGGGACTAATGCTGGAGAACAAAAAGGGCAAAATGGTATTGAGCAGAGCCCCTGTCTGGCTCTTGCTAGATGCTCACTTGCATGTAATGTTTCCAGTTGGAGATCAGCGCCCTAGGTCTGCTCATCTGCAGAAGATAGACTGTTGTATGTGTGCAGATGGCTAAACTAAGCTCCCCTTAGTCCTGGAGCTTTGCATTGTGAAGGACTCACTGGGAAGGAAATGGGGAAGTTGTGTTTTTCCTCAAGTCATTCTGGGGGTCACTTTACTACAGTCAAATAGAAGCTACTGGGCCTCACAGCACTTTTGTGGCCATTACCCTTGTGCTTCTGCAGCCCTTCAGGCTCCAGGACCTTAACTTGGAGAGGGCCCTTCTCCCTGCCCTTCCCACCATCCCCACCAGGAGGTCGTCCCCCAACTCCTATTCCCCCACCACCCCTCAAAAGTGGAGTACAGGCTGGACTTCAGTCTTCCCACCAACTCTATCAGGATCTGGTTAAAACACAACCAGGTGTTTTAACAGGAAGGTGACCATCCTGAAGACAGGTTTGGAAATCACTTCACATTTCAGCTCAGAAACTTCACTGTTCATTCTGTCTAGTCTTCATTGACTTGAACAATTGACACCGGGAAAGAGGAGGGTCAGTGCCTTCTGTAGTTGTCTCTAACAGGCAGCAAATAATCTAGAAACATCCTGCTAGTAGTTCAAGACTGTTTTCTGTTAGAAGTTCCATTCAAAACCAACTGAGGGTTAACACTGAATCTTAGGTGACCAAAAACAACAAAGATACTAGCATATGAGGTCCTTTTTGTGATAAATGATAATCTGCAATGGCATTGGCCCTTTGCTCTGCATTCACTTTAATGTCAATATGATACACTTCATTTTATTTCCAGTGGTTTGCAAATAGTGATTGAAAGACTGAGTGTTGGACAAAGCCCTGGCTGAAACCCAGTCTGTTGACACAGAATTATGTCAGGAGTGGCCTTGCAAGATTTGTGGGTTTTGGCCTCCTGTCTTTCTCATCCAATATTTTTTCTTAGTGTTGCCCACAGTTAAATTCTTCACTGGATATGAGATAGATTAAAATCACATTCAGATCTGTATTTCAACCAAGCATAACAGAGTCTTGATTGTTTGACATTAGCTCTCCAGGGTTTTCTGTTATAGTTTCAGTGATCCTGAACTATGGGAGAGGTGAACCAAGGAATCCCTCTTCTGTATCCTGCAAAGAGAGTGCCACCTGTAAAAAATCACTTCAAAATTTTGTTTACTATTGTTCTTAGGAAACATGAAATTATATTGTCTATTTTTACCCCTTTCATCTAGAAAGTTCTTGTTTCCATTCCTATCACTTATCCTAGGCTTCCCCTCCTTAAATAAATAGGACATCTGCTTTTCTACTCTCTCATGGTCTAAATAGAGCTCTAGAAATCGATTCCTTCCATCATCACACTTCTATCTAGGAATAATGCACACAAAACACAGCTTCTAAGGTACTTTTCAAATCTATTATCACATTGTAACAACATGAGCTTTTGAGATGACTGATGATTTTCTCCATTTATAATGGAGAAATCAGAAACTGAAACCCAGAAAACCACATACTATGCTTCCTAGTGAATGTAGAAAGGGAATGGCTTTTCACATCTCATGAATTAGAGAAAGAGATTTGTCCCCCTATTTTCATGGGATTAATGAGCACAACAATTTTTTTTAATTTTTTTAAATTTATATATACATTTCACAACATTGTAATCTCAAGGATTTGCCCCCCCCCTTCCCCCCCTTTCCCTCCTGCTCAAAGTTGTG
>PVHY01034870.1:0-10166 GCA_004024945.1 Uropsilus gracilis | reverse complement strand
GCGACTGGACGCGCTGCCGCGCCCCTGCTGCCGCGGCTTCACTCACTGGGACCTTCTCACGCCCCAAGCGCAGCCGTCGTTTTCCCGCCGCAGCACCGGTGCGGCCGCCCCAGCCCAGAAAGGCCCCTCTGGCCGTTTCCCAGACCTGTCTTCCCAGCAGCCTCAGGTCAGTGGCCACTGATGGCCAGCGCCGGCTGACGGTGGCTACTGACGGCTGACAATGGCCAGCGGAGACCGACGGTGGCCGACGGTGACCCATGATGGCCGAGGATGTCTGACGGTGGTGGACGATGGCAGACGACAGCCGAGGATGGCCGCCGGTGGCCGCCGATCTTTCCTAGCTTGGTGAGACACACCGCCACACAAAGTCCTTGCCCACTCCCTTTCCCGTCTCAGCTCCTGTCTGCCTCCCCCCCAAGCTGGCGGCATGTTTAGGGCTGTGTGTGTTCTTAGCCCTGACTCAGATCTGCTGGACAAGAGAAAGGGTCTTACGGTTTGCTGTGGAATCCTCCAGACCAGCTCACAGGGAGGCTCAAGGTGCGAGCAGGTGACAAGAGAGCGTCCCTCGGACCACGGCCTGCCTTGCTGACGTGGAGGCTACAGACCGTTGAGACGATTCGTTTCCGTGAGGTTTTCTCGTATCCGCGTCACTGCTTTATTCCAAGCAAGCACGGCGCTGGTAGACCTTGAAAGCAAATAACCCCCCAAAATCCAGGTTCCCAAAGTGCCGATGCCTTGAACAGACGACGTCTTCGAGAACACCAGAGGCAGCATCATCCGTGCTGTTCGTTAAAACCCAAACACCCCTCAAGTTAATGAAAATGGATCTACCACTTGACCCAGCAATTGCTCTCTTGGGAATCTACCCGAAAGAGACCTCAATGTGGGTACAAAGGGACACCTGTGCCCGGATGTTTACCGCAGCACTGTTTCTAATCGCAAGGTCATGGAAACAACCCAAGTGTCCCAAAACGGATGACTGGTTGAAAAAAACGTGGTATTTATACACGATGGAACACTACTCTTCAATTAAGAATGACAAACTAGACGACTTCTTGACAACATGGATGGACTTGGAAGGAATCACACTAGCAGAAGCAAGTCAAAAAGAGAAAGACAGACGTCAAACGGTCTCACTAATACATGGGACATAATGAAGGAAAAAAACAGTCAAGAAAAGCCATGAGGAAAAGACAAAACAGGCTGAGCACCAAACCGAAGCGCACAACCATGGACAGAAGGGAAAGGGGGGGGAGGGGGGAGCAAATCCCTGGGATTGCAAAGATGTGAAATTTACATATAAATAAAAAATAAAATAAAACCCAAACGCAGCCCAGCGGTCCCGGGCTCCAGCAGAACAACTGGACCTGCATGATGGCTGCGTGAAGACAAGACTGCACCGTCCAGTGAGCAAAACGCATGTGCGAACAGATGCTGCTACCCAGGAGGCCCAGAGGAGTATTGCTGCCCCATCACCATGTAGCCTCGCCTTCGAACCAGGCAGGCCCTAGGGGAAGAGCTCGAGCGCAGCCCCACCATGGCCCAGGTGGGTGGGGGAGGGGCGCAGGGCAAGGGCGAGTCTTCTACCACCAGGACCTCAGGGTCTCGGGAATCCTGGTGCAGGGATCTCAGGCTGGGGAAGCCGGCCTCTGCCTCCATGTGGGCGGGGGGGGGTCCCCTGTGGTTCACTCCAACCTCAATCTCAGCAGACCTGCTCTAGGGATGAAGAATCCAGCCTCTCCAGCAGCAGCAGCAGCTCTAATGCAAAGGAGAGGAAGCAATAACGGCCCGGATGCACTCACCACCCGGGCGGGACAAGCACGGTGTTGGGAACCAACGGGACAGGAAGGGGGTACCAGCGACTGAGGTGACCTGTCACAGTTTCCTGCCTGCGTCACCTCTGGCCCTGGGGATCCAACCCCGGGCCCACAGCAACGTGCAGCGTTAAGAGGCTCCCTCCTTGGCCAGCCAATGGGGGGGAAGAAAGCCACCACGAGTGGCTGTGGCCACACGGCAGGACTGCTGACGAGACAGAGGAGAGGAGCTCGACCAACCACCTGGGGACGTCTGCCCCAGCAGCAAACACCTCACAGCCATCAGATGGGAGTTGTATCCCAGGAGACACGGAACCAGCCACAGGTGACAGACGCCAGAAACGAGGGCGGAGAAGCCACCACCTCCGCCCTACAAGTTCCCGACCTGCTGGGCCTGACTCTGTTCTGCCTCAGCCTCACCTGGAGACCCGAGCAGCCTCCTCTGCTGCTGTCCAGGAGGGCGGGGCCGCACCCGGGCAAAAGGACATAGTTCCAGACCAGCGGGCCAAACGGACCACAACGTGCGGCGGAGGAGTTGGGGTGACCGGAGTGGGGGAGGGGGAAGGGGGTGCGGTGGGGAATGAGGGGTATACTACAACCACGCAAACGTCACCGATGTTGTGACAATTAAAAATATTTCAAAAATCTTAAAAATTAAAAAGTGCATCCTCCGTCCATCTGGAGATCAGTCATCTCGAGCGTTTCCCAGAACCAAATGCAGCCGGGGAACACGCCCACGCAAGCCCCCTCCCCAAGGCGTCCAGGCGCCTGCAACTGGCGAGCGTGTCCCTGGGCGGCAAGGGGGACTTGGCCGCTGAGATAATCGTGGTCAGCGGTGACCCTCCTGGGCCATCTGAACGGCCCGATAAAATCAGTCGCGGCGCCACGTGCAGGCACGGAAGCCACCACGCCACAGAGCCCCAGGCGGCCTCAGGCGGGAAGAGCCTCTGGGGGGAGGGGAGAGCATGGGGGACACTTCCAGTCCTGCGGGACCCAGCCTGCTTGGCCGTGGTTCGGGCCCGGCGAGGCGCTTCTGGGTTCCGGGGCTGTGAGGCAACGCATGGCATGACGCCGACAGGCAGGTGGCGGGTGTGCCGCGGCCGCGAAAGCAGCCCACAGCGTCACGCAGCTCTGGGTGACCCAGACTCTCACGTTCCCTCAGGGTCACTCTCTGTTTTTCAATATATACATTTCACCACATTGTAATCTCAAGGGTTTGCCCCCCCCACCCTCCCCTCCCTTCCCCCCCTTCCCTCCTGCCCAAAGTTGTGCGCTTCCGTTTGGTGCTGAGCTGGTTTTGACTTTTCCTCGAGGCTTTGTTTATTTTTTCACTATATCCCATGTATTAGTGAGGCCGTTTGGTTTCTGTCTTTTTCTTTCTGGCTCGTTTCTGCTAATATGATTTCTTCTAAGTACATCCATGTTGTGATGAAACTGTCGAATTTGTCACTTTTAATTGATGAGTAATATTCCATCTTGTATATAGACCACATTTTTTCCATCCAGTCATCCATTTTGGGGCATTTAGGTTGCTTCCATGTCCTTGCGATTATAAATTGTGCTGCGGTAAACATCCAAGCACATGTGTCCCTTTGTACCCACACTGAGGTCTCTCTTGGGTAGGTTCCCAGGAGAGCAATTGCTGGGTCAAATGGTAGTTCCATTTTCATTAATTTGAGGGTCCGCCACACAGTTTTCCATATTGGCTGGACCAGTTTACATTCCCACCTGCAGTGTAAGAGCGTTCCCTTCTCTCCACATCCTCGCCAGCACTTGTTGTTGCCCGTTCCTTGGATGTGGGCCACTCTTACTGGTGTGAGGTGGTATCTCATTGTAGGGTCACTCTTTGTTTTGGGACAGCTACAAGTCTTGGAGCCAGAGATCTACCACCAAAGAGCCAGCGTCTGCTCTGGGGCCTGGGGAGCCGCTCAGGCAGTGATGCTGGGAGGTGGACGGACACGCAGGAGAGGGAGCGGGACTGTACAGTGTACACGCGGGCGTCCCTAGGGAAGCAGGCCTGGGCACGAGATGTGCAGGCCAGGCCAGATGGTGGACTCCGGGCATGCTCTCTTCTTTCCCGAAGCCTTAGAGGAAGTGAGTGCCACAGACAGCAGGAGCAGCAAAGTGTATTGTCGGACAGAATCCTTTATAGTCACCGAATTCAAAGGAGGGCGGGAACCATGACGCGTTTCTCATTCCCTAGTTTGTTGTTGATTGGCTAGCTTGCTGTTTCATACACGTACATGCACACGCACACACACACACACAGATCCGATTCTCAGGACGGTCACAGACGACGTTCAAGGACAGGGAAAGGGACAAGCAACAGGGAGCAGGGAGCAGCCGGAGTGACTGTCAACTAACCCGGCCGGGGCCGCCTGCCCTCGGGAACAGGTGCCGTTTCTTATCCGCGCGTGTCCCAGTGGGCCGGGCCGGGTCAGTTCATGCAGGTTCTTGGGTCACCACATGTATGTTCTCGTGCAACATACATGAAAGTAGACTCAAAATGGACGACGCCTTGGATGAAGGCCCGGAGCCCTAAAACACACGGGCGAAAACACGGGCGAAACACCCACGACACGGATCTCAGCAACGTCTTTGCAGACAGCTCCCACGGCTGGAAACCAGGCGGAGAGTAGACACCTGCGATGAAACCAGACGGAAAATCATCTGTGCAGAGAAGGAGCCAGTGCCCGAGAGATGTCTGTGTCTGGAGTGTCTCCGCTGCCCTCGCTCGGGAAGGGGTCCCACCGACGATCTCCAGGGAGCTGGCACAGCTCAGCAACAAGAACTCCAGCCATCAAAATCGGGGTAAAGAGCTGAAGAGACTCTTTCCCACAGAAGACGTGCAGGTGGCCGGGGAGATGCAAACCGAAACCACCGCGAGCCGCACCACCTCACACCCGTGGAGATGACTCAGACCGAAAGGCCCAAGGAAGAAGTGCTGGGTTCGGGGTGTGGGGAGGTGGGGGGGGGGAACCCTGCCGCACCCTGCGGCCATCAGGCCTGCGTGGAGATTCCTTAAAAGACGGAAAACGGACCTGCCCTCTGACCAGCAGGCCCACGCCTCGGTGTCTGTGCCAGGAACAAAAACACGGACCGGAGAGGAAACCTGCCTGCCCACCTCGACAGCAGCCGTCGACCAGCCCTGCTTCCCGCAGCCGCTGAGTGACACCCTGCGCGTCCCGGGGCGGATCAGCGACCAGGCAGGCACGGTGCGCGTCACGGCATCAAGATCCAAGCCGGCATCCCACACCGTCAGACTTCTGCCGTTGGAGCAACGTGGATGGAGCTGGGGAAGGTCTTCCTAAGCGAAGTGAGGGGGAAGGAGAAAGGGAAACCCAAGGGGATCCCTCCTGGCCCTTGGATGGAGAGAAACCAAAGAGAGGATCCAAGAGGAAACTAAGACCGACCTTGGGAAGCAGACCTGACCTGAGTCTGAGGGGAGGGGACCGGGTGGGGGGAGGGGTGGGGGGAGGAGGCGGCTGCGGTGGGCCTAGGCCAGGGAGGAGGAGAGTTGGGAGGAGCAGGTGGAGGACTGTGGGCACTCTGGTGGCGGGAAACTGGTGGATTCCTTGGGGCGGAGCCCTGTTGTGAAGTGATGACTTAGCGTCTCAGAAACAAAGCCCCGAAGGAGATATTTGTTGGGCGAGGGGACCAAGGAAACCGGCTAGACGACAGAACCAGCTCTCACCATGGTGGCCGAGGCCGAGTGTGACTTGGACTCTGGCCTCTGGAATGATCTTCCCCCCAAGTAACGTTCTCACCCACCAGGTCTCTCGGTGATTCAAAACTATCCCCACCCGAGGTTTCGCTTTCCACAGTCTGAAAAATACGACACACAGAAATGTTCTGAGAGACAGATGGGCTGCAGACCTGACTTGTTAGGGTACTTACCTGTTCGGTTGGTTTCCTGTTAGTCTACGGTGCCTGACGTATGAATTATCGCAGAATACTTGCAGTATGTGCAGGAGAAAACACAATACATCGAGCTTTGTGCTAGGAGGTTTTCAGCATCCACGGATGATCGTGGAATGTATTTCCCGCGGCTACAGTGTTTTGTTTCTTCATAGGAGCATTACTTTCTCATTTTATGAAATCTGGAAGATAAAATGAGTTGAGGAAATTTGGTGAATTTTTAATCTGGACATTTTTAATCTGAGATCTCATTCTTTTCCCAAGTTGCTGGGTTACACATGAACCCTTTGAGGAGTGAGTTAGATTTGAAGTTTAGAGCGAGAGAGAGAAAGTAAGAGAGTTTACCCACTCTTGCCAAGTTGCTTTCGAACATACAAATATAAGGAATCCCTGCAATATGAGTTAGGATCTGGACACATAAGGAGATTTAACATCAACACCCTCTCTCCCAGCCCCTTCAAACAGAATAGAATACCAAAGCCAATAGAAATTAAAATGGACTATTATTTCCAGAAAAACTAATCCTATATCCTAAATCAAAAGTTTTATTCATAGATGAAATATTCACAAATGAATCATTACAGCAAAGCTGGATCCCTTTGAGGTTGTAAATTTCAGATAAGTAGGGGCAAAAACATTTAAAGATGATGCAACTCTTGCTTCAAATAAAGATACTTTACAACATAATATTATTTACTTTTAAAAGCCTGTTGAGAGCACATAAAATAGGTATTTTTCCTCAAAGGCATTCATCTGCAGATAATTACAAAGAGGATTTGAGTCAGACATGCTTAGATTTTACTTCTGCTTGCTGAATTTTATTATTTATTTATTTATTTATTTATTTTTGAGACTAGGTCTCACTATATTGCGCGTGGAGCCGCAGGCTCCCGTTGCCCATGGTACCACGGACTCAAGCAATCCCCAGCCTCAGCTTCCCAGATAGCTGGGATGACAGGCGCGCACCACCACGCCCAGCTATTTTTTTGGGACTAGGTCTTGCTACGGGCCCCAGGCAGGACTCGAACCGTAATCCCTGGCCCCGGCTGCTTCATAGGCTGAAGCCTACAGGCACGAGTCACCATGCCTGGCCTTGCTTGCTGAATTTTAATTGTATTTATTTAACCCCTCTGAACATGTTCATATCATTTGAAAGCTGAGAAAATACTTCACATATAATGCTATTATTTAACACAATGTCACCCAACATCTGATCAGCAACCAAGCTACATAAGGCCCTTTTAATATTTCTCAGACTATCCACTACTCTCAATCTCCGCTTTTATTTAGTTCAACTCACAACTGGAATCTTACAGAACACCATTTTAAATTCCTTTGCTTCAATTTTTTAGGCCCACATAGTGCCTTATATTAAATATGCAATCTTTATTATCAACCTGCTCCAGTATGTGCTAGTTTCTATGTCATTAATATGACTTGTGTCTCAGCTCATGCTGTTTCTCTCCCTTGGAATAGTTCCTTTTTACTATTCTCTCCAAAAAAATGTATATATCCATATTCTTCTGAAGCTATATTTGACCTCATTTTCTTTATACATTAGCACAAACTTAGATTTTTTAACATAAATTTTATTAATAATTTGTTTACACATTTATGTGTTTAGATATATTAATTACATCATTGCATTCTCTGGGGTTCTCCCTCCAACCCATCACCCTTGAGCCTTCATTTAGATCTTCTTGTGTGCTCCCCTTCTCCAACTTCTCCCTCCTTCCACCCTCTCCCTAGCCCCTTGCCCCAGCTCCTCTGTCATCTTATTCCCCCCCCCCCCCGGCCTTTTGTTATTCCTGTATCCCATCTATAGTGAGATCATCCGGTTTGTCTTTTTCTTTGACTTATTTCTGCTAATATAATTCCTTCTAGGTCCATCCATGTTATCACAAATGCTTCTTGTTTGTCAGTTTTGATTGCAGAATAATATCCTATTGTGCAAATATCCATCTTTTTCAACCATTTGTCACAAACTTAAACTTTCAAACAGGTAGAGAGATTTTAAAAATAGAAGGTCCGTTATAATTAATGATATGGAATATTTACAGGCTTATTAGGTCATTGAACTCATCTACGAAAGACATTATTCTAACTGAATGGGAATGAATGCTAACTATATTGTAGCGATCACTTCTCAACATACAGCCAGTACACCCTTGTTCCACAGGTGAAACTAACACAATGCTACGGGTCACTATTCTAAAACAAAACCAAAGCGGTTACAAGGAACCACAGGAAAACCCCCCACGGGTCTTAATCTCCTCGGGCCGGAGCACAGTCATCTGTGGGCATCTGAGGGCTCCGGGGCCCACATCCCAGTGTGCACACCCTGAAGAGACGCAGCCGCCACACGCACAGAGCCAAGAACCGAAGAAAGGGCATTTCTACCAAACTCTGGGCACCAAACTCTCTACCACCTCAGGGCAGATGCTGAGGCAGACGGTGGCCTGAAATGAGGCTGCTGGGGCCTGGACGGTGCCTTCCGGCAGGAACAGCCAAAACACAAGGGGACAAGGCCAGTGTGGAACAAAAGGGCAAAAGTAGAGTGTAAGTCAAGGCTCCTGTTTCCGGCACCCCAGGTCCTGTTACCCTGCGTCTCTCCCAGGTCCTGTTACCCCGCGTCTCTTACACGTCTCTCCCGTCGCCATGTCTCTCCCTCACACGTTTCTCCAAGGCTGGTGCACAAGTCTGGGCTCAGAGTGAGGAGAAACCAGGCTCGCCTGCCGCCTGCTAGGGCCCGTGTTCCGCCAGCTGCTATCAGGAAGCCCAGTCGGCACACCGGGACTTCTAATCCAACATGGCTGCCCCGAAGGACAAGCTGGGGCAGGGCAGGCTGCCACCACCCTTCGGCGGGGTCGCGTGACGCCGGCCATGTAAGGAAAATGAGTCAAATCAGGCCTGTTCTTGCCTCCCCCCGCAGGAGAGGCCCAGCCTCGAGAGGGTAGCAGACAGCAGAGGGGCCTTGCAGGCACAGCGTCCACTGTCGGCTTGGGGCACTGGTCAGCGCGGAGGGGCTGGGAGGGGGCGGTTGCTGGCTGACCCCGTCTAACTGCGCGGCATGCCTGTCTCAGAATAAAAGCACGATGTACCCAAGACTGCCGTTTGTGCCATGAAGCCACGGCCCGGCCGGCTGCACGCACGCCCCCGTCGGTAGCAGCGCGCCGCGGACAGCGGGCTCCGAGGCGCTTGCTCTGCAGCGTGCGCACGCTCTGTGCCTGCAGCTGTCCAACGTGCAGAGACCAGTCGTTTCAGAGCCACAGAGCGACAGACAGGTACATCCTGCAGCCCTTAAGGGCTGGCCTGGCTTCTCCGAGCATGGGAGAGCGGCCAGGCCTCGGTGGCTGCGGTGAACTGGGCTCTGAGACCTTTGTCACTCAGCCGGAGGGACAGCCGCCAGGCTTTCCCAAAGAGGAGGATGCCGGGAGCCGGGTGCGGGGCCCCCGAACCCCACGCCCGGGACGGGCGCTCGGCGTGGGAATCGCGGGCGCTCGCGGGCTCGGTCCCGCCCGGGACGACACAGCCAGACCTGGGCTCAGAGAAAGAGCCTGTCATCCCATCCCAGCGACCGGGGAGGCTGAGGCTGGGGGTCGCTGGGGTCCGCGGCCCGCCGGGCCGCACTGCGAGGCCTGGCCCCTTCACACAGAGGAAAGCCGAGGATTCGGGGCGAGGAGGCCGCGGCCGCCTCGGAACGCGACGGACGAGGCCGCAGCCCCCGCCCCGGGCCTGTCCCCCGCACGGCGCCCTGGGCGTGCGGGGTCCACGGCCCGCAGGGCGTGGACCGAGCCCCGGGGCCACGGCCTCGACCTCGCGGAGGTCGCGTCTCCCCGCGCGAGCACCGGCGACCGGCTCGTCGCCCGCTGGCTCCCAGCAGCAGCCGCTCGTCGCGCACCTTCGTGGCGCCCGGGCGCGCGCGGCTCCCACCCTCCCGGCGGCCCCGACCCTCCCGCCCCGGCCGCCGCCCCTGAGCGCCCGCGGCGCCCGGAGGCCCGGCGGGGGCCGGCGGGGCGCGGCAGGGCGCAGGGCGAGGCGCGCGCGGCGTGGGGGCCCGGCCCTCCGCGCGCCCGCCCGCCCGCGGCCGCCATCATGGCGTCGTTTCCGGCGGCGCCGCCGGGCCGCCGGCGCGCGCCCCCGCCGCAACGGGCGCGGAGACGCCACTGCGCATGCCCGGGCTGCGCGCGGGCGGGGCCGGCCGGCCTCTGGGAGCGCCCGCGGCCCCGCCCCCGCCCTGGCCCCGCCCCCGAACGAGCCCCGCCCCATCAGCAATCCGGCCCCGCCCCCGCGTTGGGCCCGGTCCTTCCCCGCCCCGCCTCGCCCCGCCGGCAGTCCGAGTCCGGGCCGCGCAGCGCGGCCCCGCCCCCGCCAGCATTCCAAGTCCCGCCCCCGCCCGCGTTAGGCCCGGCCCCGCCCCCGCGTTAGCCCCGC
>PVHY01034869.1:0-10146 GCA_004024945.1 Uropsilus gracilis | reverse complement strand
GCATCTTAATCTCTTGTGCCCTCCCCCAACTTTACCTTCCACCCCCTCTCTTGCTCTAGGCTTCAGTTCTGTTGGCAGTTTAAAATTTTTCTTGTCCATTTGTATGTTTGTTTTCCCTGTATCCCTCATATAAAGGCAACCATCCAGTATTTCTCTTTTTCTTTCTGGCTTATTTCTGCTCACATGATTCCTTCTAGCTCCATCCATGTTGCTGTGAATGGCACAAGTTTGTCTTCTTTGATTGAATGATAATATTCCATTGTGTAAATATACAACATCTTTTTTCAACCATTTGTCAGTTTTGGAGCATTTGGTTGTTTCCATAGCTTGGCTATTGTAAATAGCTCTGCAATAAACATCCGGGTACAGGTGTCCTTTTGAATTAGAGTTTTTTAACCTTTGGGTAGATTCCCAGTAGTGGGATTGCTGGGTTGAATGGTAGGACTAATTTCAGTAGTAAAACATCCATAAATTTGCTGTGAAGCAATGCATCAACTATTCTTGTGTGCACATAAAATAATTCTTGTTAATCTGACAGATAAGGTAATTCAACAAAATTTTTAAAAATACATATTTTTTTATTTTTGGATTTCATACCATGTGTGACTGTTGATCCCTTTGGGATTGCCCCCTTCCCCAAATGGAAAGGAAGGGGGGGAATTCAATGAGTTTTGATGGCATTATTGAGACTCAGTTCTAATAATATTTTAGATTTTTACTAAATCGAAATTTTACAAAATCAAAAAATTTACTAAATTTTACTACAATTTCTTTATACATTTCTCTACATGAGTCCATGAAATGAAAATTGAGTACATGGTAGATGCTCAATAAATATTAGTTGAATGAGGAACAAGAACTGAAATTTTTAAAATTAAAAAAGCCCATGGTGAATACAGGGGATGGGTGTGATATGGGGTGTCTATCTGAGGTGTGTGATCCTGTACCCTGAATCATGGTAAATCACCCAACAAAACACAGGAAATGACTATTCAAATGTTACTTAGGCACAAAGGTATATGTGACAACAAATAATATTTTTAAACAGTAACAACATTGAAAATGTCTTCCCATATATTAATGAAACAATAAGTAAAAGGTCAAAAACACAACTGTGATCAAGAAAAACACAGAGAAACTGCTGGCAGAAAACTTACCCAATTGGTAAAGGCAGTTTGTATGTTAGGAATTTCTTTCTCCTATACTGTCTTCATTAAAAAACTATGATGATCAGTGTCTATTACCTCGTGTCTATTATACAGCCATAATGACAGAATTCTTGTCCTTCTATCCATACTATCCAACCATCTGTAACTGTTGTCTTGGTTTGGCTTGCCAAAGCAATTGACCATTGTCTAATGACTCTGACAACTAACTTATTTCCCACGGTTCTTGAGTCTGGACGTGGAAGAAGATGGGGAAGTCACAGTCAGCTCTCGGTAAAGGGGGGCTCTTTTCTCTGTGTCCTCAGGTGGTGGGAGAGATGAGGGGCTCCCTGCTCTCAGAGGGCACGAATCCCATGCATGCTACTTGGCAATCATGACCTAATAACTCTCAAAGACCCATCCTCCTCCCAAACACGATTAGGCTGAGATTAGAGTTTCAGCATAGGAATTTGGGGGAGACCCAGATGTTGAATTTATTGTGCACTTCTTTTTCCTTACACCCCCAGCTTTCCAGAAGTCAGCTCAGAGTCTGGAGTAGTAGTACATTATAGAAAATCAATGATCGCCTTTAGTTTCTCCTAGTAATTCTTTCACTTTCTTAGACTTTCCACTTATGCCCGAGTTAAGATCATGGCACCAATTTTATACTATTGAAAGCATTGCCAGTCTATTTTAAGATGAGTGAATTTTAGTGGTTTTTTTTTTTTAACTTTAGAGATGAAGCCCACCCTCTACCTACTAACTGGGGTGGGCTGCCTCTCTCCCCACTCTCCTCTGCCTTCCTGCATGGAGGCCAGTTTTCTGTCTTCATTCCGGGAGTTCCCAAGGTTGTGCGCCAACATGTTCCAAAATTCCACACACTTGTGTGGGAGTGGAATGGCGTCCATAAATAAAATAAAAGCAGCAACGGTTCCGGAGGAATAACAGGACAGAGGAGTTTCTGGCAACCCAGCGGGAGGAGAACAAGGAGAGAGATATGTGTGGAGATGGGTGGCCCCGACTGAGAGGACCTCCACACCTTCTTGCTGGAAGAGCCCTGGGGCAGAGGTGTGTGTAGACCTCTGTCGGCCTTGCAGAACTCCCTGCAGCCTCTGCATGTCATGGCTGACTAGTGAGCCAAGGTCCTCCAGGAGCGGGCAGAGAGAAACAAGGAATGTTGCCAGGCAACCTGGGTGGCTTGAATGCCAAGGCTGAGATGAGATGACAGACAGCTGTGCAGGCTTGCTTGGGGTCACATGACACTGGAAAGTCGGTACAGCTGCCACACCTCGACATGAGACACCCTGAGATGGGTCTTAGGAACGGCCTCTTCTCACTGGTCATGAAAGGTCCCTTGACAAAAGGAGGAAAATCCTGAAGAAAAGGCACAGATAAAGTAAACCAAAGACACCCCTAAATCTGACTGCAGAACAGAGAGGGAGGATGGGGGTGGAGCGTGACGGGGGATGGGGGAAGGGGACCCAGGTGTCTGTGTGGAGGATTGTGGGTGCTTTCCTGGTGCCTGTGGTGTGATGACATACATCTGAAGAGATGTGGACTGTACCCCTAAATCAGGTACAGTGTTACACACCAATGTTGCAGCAATAAAAGTAATTCAACTTAAAAAAGATTAAAAAAGGAGAAGAATCCTAAATGTCTGGAGAGTCGTTTCTTCTCCCATGTTCAGAGGCAACACAAAGATTAAATAAATGGCTCACATCTAAAGTTATGACTTCTTATGCCCAGTCGCAAACCAGCATGCCTATCTTGCCACACAAGTGGAGACTATTTTTATTTGTCACATAAAAAATATTTTGAAAAACTTAACAAAACAAACATCTTTTCCAGGGACTCAGAGCAAAGTCATTTGCAATGGGCAGCAGCAGAAGACACCATCTTATTTGATGTCTGCTGGGCTGGGGACAGTAGTTAAAAGGTTCAGAAACAGAATGGGAGTTGAGAAAGTTCTCTACTCCTTACAGAACTTGGTGTCACTGTGAACACAGGTTGCTATTAGAACGTTTATTTATTTTTTTGAGACCAGGTCTCGCTATGTTGCCCAGGATAGTCCCGATCCCAAGGACTCAGCAATCCCCAGACTCAGCCTCCCAGTTAACTGGGATTACAGGTGCCCAACACTGTGCCTGGCTGCTTTTTCGAGATAAGGTCTCGCTCTGTTGCCTGGGGTAGTCTCAAACCCGTGAACTCAAGTGATCCCAGGCCTCTTGCCTCCCCATGGTTGGATTACAGGCACGCACCACCATGCCCAGCTCTATCAGAGTGTTTAGATAATGAGGGATTTTGTGTAGAGTCCAGGCTGAGGTGGACACAAGTGCATTACAGGAGTGACGGCTGGAAAGAGGTGAATGTCCTTGCTGCTCTTCAGGGAAGGTGTTTTCTGTAGGTTCTATATATAGCTAGTGAGGTGGGATTTCTCACTAGTACATGTGCTCTACATGTAGGTCAAGCCACAGCCTGAGAAGGGCATGAGCGAGGTCGGTTGAGTAACTGGCATGTGCCAGCACTGGTCCAAGTTAAAGGTGTGTGTGTTGGCCATTGCTCAGGTAGGTTCTCTGAATAGGTGGGTTTTTACCTGTCAGGTGCAGTTACCACAGTGGTGCCCCAGGTAAGTAGGATGTGGAAGCATCATCTAAATAGAGCCTGAAACAGAAAATGGTGGATTTCTGGATTTTTTTTAAAGAAATCCATTGATTTGTGAAATAATTCTAAGCATTCTATGGCAAAGGAGAAAGTAATTAGAATTCAAACTATTCAAACTATTCAAGCATGGTTTTTGCCATGTTTATAAACATAACTAAAGGTAACTTTAACTCATGAACCATGTGTCAAAAATAAAATCTTAACATTAATCTAAAACACTTTGTGGAATCTGCTTACCAAATTTTCAAACTCATAAGTTACTTTGGGACTTTAAAAGACAATGTTTATAGAAACATAAAAGGCCAGTAGCATCTGGCTGTTGGTTAAGGGACTGCATTCTGTTTTGAGTGTCATCTCATTCTTTTGTTTGAAGTATGGACATCTTATTCAGGGAGCAGCATGCGAGACAACAACAAACCCTAAAATGAAAACCTTGCACTTTCAATTTTCTGCTCGTTTTCCCCAGGCTTCCTTTAGCACCATAAATAGCAGTTGATTGATAATGAAATATTATAGCTTTTTGTTATTTTTATTTCTTATTCACATCTTTTATAGACTTTATGAACACATGATTACTGAAATGTCCAGTTTTTTTTTTTCCAGCGAACTTCGTATTCTCTTTCAACCATTTCAGGGTCGAGCAATGTCTGTGTATACAACCAATCTGTTCCTTATTAACATTGGCAGCCATGTGCGTGATGAAAGCTAAAGCTCTCACCTACATGCAGCCATGATTAAGTTTTCCACTTCTGTCTGATAATCATCTTGCTCCAGGTTTTATTTCCTACACGTCTTTTCAAAACTATGAACTGCATCTGTTAGAGGTTCTAGGTCTCCGGACGCTAGGATTACCAGGAATGCTATAAAGTACCAGGAAAACTGCAGTAGCTAAAAGAGTTTCATTCTCAGACAAACAAGAATCCGAAGTTTTCAGTATAAATGTCCCTCCAACATGCTACCCGTGGTGGGTAGTGAGCCAATGAAAGGGCACTTTTGTAGTAGGTTCTGGCTTTGAGCCACCAACAACTCTTTTTAAAGAAGTAATTAATCTCCTAAGAAAGGAAAAGTCAATAGGGACGCTCTTTGAAATCATGAATTCTGCAACAGAGGCTGCTTTCTATCCAGTCTTCCAGAAGTTTCACAAAAAGAAGGCTATATGGGAGACCGCCCCAGTGTCTTAAGAACTTCGAAAACCTGGTAGATGCTGCAGAACTTCCAATGCCTATCAAGGCTCTTGCTAAGATTTTTTGTGCAGCTGCGCAGAGCAGATTATGTTGACTGAGTTCATTCGCTTGCTGTCAAGGTCTCAGTGGTGTTCTGCTTATCCATTCAGACTCCCCGAATACCCAAAGAACACCAGAGAGTCATCTGCTTTTATAGTAGAATTTCTTCTGCAATGTTCATGATTTGACATTGGGGTCTAACTTCTTGTCAAATATATTTGTAATTCGTATATGATGGAGGTGAAAGGGAGCAGGTTCACACCTCTCTTGATGTACATCCTCACACCATACCCACAGCAAAGCACAACCATCCCCCACCCCTCCTTCCTCAGCTCAGCAATCAGATTGCAGATTACCACCCCCCCCCTTCCTCAGCTCAGCAATCAGATTGCAGATTTCCAGTGGTCAGCATTGCACTGTGTGAAAACCTGGGGACGATTAAATGTCTATGTGACATCATCTGTACTTACCTTGATGGAAAATAAGTACTCCCCCCCCCCAATTGTTGTGTAAGCTTGTTTTATGTATAGTTTAAGTATCGTTTTACTGAAAGAAGTAACTGAAACTTGTGCACAGTTCACTCTATGAGATGGTGCTGGTGAAAATGAAGACTCAAACAAATGTATGCAAAACTCAGGTGGAAGAAAAATAATATTCTGTAAGTATGCCTTTGCTACAGTTTGACATTGTTGAACTTCCCTACCATCCAACAAACTAGATTCCATCACACCTTTTTGCAGATGATGAAATGGAGACTGGTCTCCATGACAACGGTTATGCCAGTGATAGTATCTACCCCCGGGGTCTCCTGCTGCAGGGGTAGAGAGTGGAGGGGTGGAGGGTGAGTTGGGGGTTTCTGTACTCTGCATTCTCAGGCTACAGCAAGCTGGGCTGATGGTGGACAACACAGAAGTGTGCACCTTCCCTGAACGCTCTGGCACCGTCTGAGGACTCATCTTCTTCACAGCACCTGGAATTTGTACGTCACTTGGGGTGAAATGATTGACCGGGGTTAAGCTTCTCCCACTCCCTGGAGAGGGTCATTATCAGGAAGAATGTGCCACTGATTGTCCCAAAAGGAAGACTTTTGGGGGTGAAAAGGGGAACTACTGATAATCACACCCAGGTTAGCATGCATGAAGTAAGATTTCCTGGGTACACTGGGAAAAGAGTCACTTTTCTTTTTTGTAAAAGGGATCAGCATGAGTTATAGAAAGTCCAAACAAGGCTGTATACCCATGTCACCTCAGTCAGAGAACAAGAATAAGAAAAGCAAGGTTTTATTTTACTTAAAAAAGGAAAAACCAAACGAGTGATATTTCTCCCATACATGCAAATATGAACTATAATTTATACCCACCACAAAAGGCAATGCAGGTTTCCACCATCATCCAAAAGTAGTGTGTTCTACGAAAGCAGAACCATGTAAAGGGAAAAGGAAAGAAACAAACACCCCTTCTGGGTCTGTTTTGGGCACTTTCTCCCCTTGCACCGAGTCCTCTAGTAATTTGATCTGCATTCATACCTCTAATGTTCATTTTTGTTGAGTTTCTTCTGACTCTGTTTTTCTGTAGTCTACACTGGAGTGAAGTCACCTGGTATTTGTCTCTCTTCTCTCCTGCCCTCTGTGACTTTCTGGCAATGTGGAGAAACAAACATCAGAGTCCACTCATGAACTGGTAGAAGATTGCTTTCGGAAACGTCTTTCTGCCAAATGTTTAACTCTGACATAGCATTTTTGAATCAGTAGTAGATATGGTGTGGAAAGACAAGATGTTGTCAAGGGAGAGGGATTTGACTTTCTTTCTTGCTTAGTTCATACCCTTTAAGTTCAGTACAATGACATCCAAAATATTCATTGCACAAAGTCATGAGGAGCGCTATGTTGTCATGTTTCAGTGCAGTCACCCAAGGCAACAGGAGTTGGGTCTGGTGAGCCTTGATCAAAAGCACCTGAGCTGTCACAGTGACTTCTTGAAAATACCATCCCATGTTAGCATTCATGACATTTCCCTGAGAAAGGCAAGTCAGCATCCATTGTCAACACCATCACATTCGCTCCTGAGATGGAATTCTTCAGGCATAACTGCTTGCATGGAGCTAAGAAACTACATTTTCCCCTGGAGGAAATTTTGCTCTTTCTTGTCTGTCTTATTGTCATGATCTCTGTTGTCCATCTTGGAACGTTGCATAGAATGACATTTCCTACTTCACTGTACAATGCTCTTGAGTAACAGGTGGAGTCTGTGTGGACAACAGTGGGCTGGAGATGAGGTGGGGATGAATCTGCAGAGGGATGTCAGACCAAGCCAACTTGTACTAACCAACCTAGCAGTGCAGTTCCTGTTGTATGTATGTATTTTACTAATAATTGATGAATCCTTTCATCATCACAGTGCTCACTCCTAGAAGCATTAGCTCCTGCTGACTTAGGCTCTGACTGTGCAAGACTAGAGAGGGGCCTAAGCAGAATAGAAAAGGTGTAAGGTCACAGGCCCCCGACTTGTGACTCCCTCGTACCCCTCTCTAGGACCTAGCACAGACCTGGCAGGTAAGACACTCGAAAACGTTTTGAATAATAAAGATAATGCACCTGTGCTCTGAGTACATGCAGGTTTCAAGCCTGCATAAGGTGTTTAAAGTTAACTGTTTGAAATATGCACATCTCTTGGCCAAAGTTTTTTGTGTGTGGTGCTAATGCAAGTGTGTAGCTTGTTTCATAAAATAAACTCATTCCTAAAGTTAAAGGATTTATTAAGCATAATCCAGGGGTCAGACCCTCACACCTCCTCCAGGCTGAGCAAGTAGATGGAAGTGGTCCTTCTCTGCTATTAAGGAAATGGGGACTCAGGTGAGTTAAATTACTGATTTAAGAGCTCTGGCTGGTAAGGAGTCACCCTGGATCTGTGACAACAAATCTATTGTCTCCTCTGTTGCTTCCTACTATATAAAAATATCATTCTCTATCCTTACTTATCTTTCTAATGAGAGAGGAAACTCAAAAGGTGAGGGTTTTTGTAGCAAAACAGTCCTTTTAGGGAATGCACTTAAAAATAATACACATTGCACCTTTATCTCTTTTATAAATATGATTTTTGGATGTTAATATAAAAGAGTATGTCATTAGTAATATTGGCATTGTTTTTAAAATAGTATATATATGAAATAGATATATTTAAGATATTTTTATATATTTATAAAAGTCATAGAAATAAATGTTTTATATATAAAATATATAAATATACTTCTGAAATATATTTGATCCTGTATACATACTACTTTAGTTAATTTTCATAAGGACATATAAAGTAGGTCCATTATCTTATTTACAGATGGGAAAATAAAGTATAATGAGGCTAAGCTATTTAGCCAAGAATATACAGCTGAGAAATTGGGTTTCTAGACTAATTATTTCCCAGGCCAAGAATTTCTAGAATACTGTAATTATTACCTAAGACTTAAATCAATCACCAAGTTTTATGTTAACATTAGGAGAAAAACTCATATTGTTTTAAATTGTCTTTTTATCTACAAGTGAAATACTCAAATGGTCGACTTTTTCAATGAAAAAATATCTTTTTAAATGAATTTACAGCCTTTTAAGAAGATATAATCAATCATTCTCCAGGTTTCTTCATCCACGACAATTTATGAGTCAAATAGAACAGATTTTCTCAGATGAAAGAAATAGAGGAGCATATTTGACATTACCATTGTGACATTTTGCTGAATATTAAGGAAAAATATTTCTAATAAATTCTTAGTACATGATTTACCGCTTTCTCCAAACTCTTTACAATGAGACAGGAGAAGTAGATGCCTAATCATTTGATACCATGGTACTATTTGGAAGTTTGCTTAGTACAAGCAACCGTCATCACCCACTCTGCTATGCGATGGAAACCTGACTTCTGAAATTATTATTATCCCTCAGGCACATACCAGGTGCCCAGGTGACTTACCTACTGTCATTACCTGGTCTGCTTAGTGAGCAACGTGGAATAAGAGAGTTGGAGTCCATAGGGCAGAGACACTGGTTCCCACTGGGGGTGTCTTAAGAACCCCCACACCAGAGACTCCCCATTCCTTGCTCTGGGCCTTGTCTAGTCTTCTGTGGACATGCTGATGGCCACGTGCCCATCTGGCCTTGGTGCACCTTAAACACCACCCCCCAGGCCCCCTAAGTGTGCACAGCTGTTTCTCTCTGAAGATCAAAATGAGAAACAGATGTCCCCACAAGCAACATGGCACCGCCCACCCTGGTTTCTACACTGGGGGTGCCTCACTCCCTAACTGACATTGGTGAGAACCCTCATGGCGGGTTCTGGGCATTTAAGTCAGATGCAGGGCACCCTAGGTCAAGGGTCACTTTGAAATCCCTTCTGAAGAAACATGAGGGAGGCTCCCTGGTCTCAAATCTCACCTCTCCCTCTTTTGCTCTCACACACTTGCGGTGACTCAGTCTACCAAGGTGACGCAGGGTAGTGACGCAGTTAAAAATTGTATTGGCACCAAAATACCCTGGTGGGCGGAGTCTGAAAAATTCCACGAGAGAAAATGGGAAGTGGGAAGAGAGGATATATAAAAAGGGAAGAGAAAGGAAAAGAAAAGGAGAAGAGAGAAGAGAATGATGGACTGAGAGAACAAGCCAATGTGGCCTGGCCAGGGAAAGTCCCCTGAAAGAGTGAGCTGGAGGTGGCAAGGAGCCATGGTGGGAAAGTGGCTGGCAGAGAAGTAGCTGGTGTGGAGTCAGTGCCAGAATGGCAGGCTGGGGGTGATCAGGGGCTGCTGAGGGCAGGCCTGGTGGATGTGGACAGATGCCACTAAAGGAAGTACGTGGAGCCGCAGTAAAGGAAGTGTGTGGAGCCGCAGCAAGGTGGCGTGGAAGCTGGCTGGAAAGCTGGTACCTGGAGATGGGTAGGGATTTGGAGAGCTGGATTTGGATCATCATTTGCTGGAAATGTTTAAAAAGCCTTAAAGAAGCAGAGCAGCTCAGAACACTGGGGAGAGAAGAAGCAAAGAGAAGACGTTAGAAAAAGACTAAACTTTGCAGGGTGCCTCAGGTTTGGAGGGGCACCATCTTGGATGTGTGTTTGAGACTTTTGGACTAAACAGTA
>PVHY01034868.1:0-10164 GCA_004024945.1 Uropsilus gracilis | reverse complement strand
GATAATGGGTTTGTAGCTTTGTTAGAATGTTCACAGCAATTTTTGGACACTATTAGGCATGTTATCATCACCTTTACTCCACTTTCATATGTCTGATGGGCTCACTGTCCTTGTAATACAACACCAACATTGCCATCCAGTTAACAGGTAGAAAATCTCAACCCTCAAGTTTTACCACATTATGTCAGTTCTACTCTAGGGCTCCCTACAACTCATTTTCCACAAAATAGAATTATCTCCTATTTTCTTGAAAACATATATTTCCTGATAGATAGCTATTGCTGGGCACGGTGGCTCGTGCCTGTAAGCTCCAGGCTATGAAGAGGCTGGGGCTAGGGATCGTGGTTCGAGTCCCGCTTGGGGCAACACAGCGAGACCTAGTCCCAAAAAATAGCTGGGCGTGGTGGTGCGCACCTGTAATCCCAGCTACCCGGGAAGCTGAGACTGGGGATTCCTTGAGTCTGTGGTACCCCAGGCAACGTGAGCCTGTGGTTCTATGGGCAAAAATAGTGAGACCTAGTCTCAAAAAAAAAAAAATATATATATATATATAAAAATATATATATATATTTATATATATATATAAATATATATATATTTATATATATATATATATACACAGCTATTGCTCATTGTCCTTAAAATAAAGTCTAAGTGTTTGTATGGCCTCTGAGGCCTGACACATCTCCAGGCTTACTCCTGCCCTTCTTCCCTTATTTTGCTGCAGCCCATCAGCCTTAAACAATTATTCATCATCTTGAACACCACCAAACTCTTCCCACCTCAATATTTGTACTGTCATTTCCTCCACCAAGAATATCTCTCTCCTCCCCATCTGGTGATTCATTCTTGTCATTTAAGTCTGGGTCTCCTGGGAGACACCGCCCCTGATTTCTCTAAAGGTACCCCAGGTATTCTGTTTACATCAGTCACAGCACAGAGACAACTCATAATTATATTCTTTACTTAATTACTTGTTTTCTTTCTCCTTTCATCATCTGTATACAAGCTTCATTGGATGCAGAAATAATGTTTATGTTGTTATCATAAGGTAACAGAATATTTGGCATACGCTAGGCATTTACCAAGTGTTTAGGAGGTAAGGAAAGTGCATGGTCAAAACTGGGGAATAGAGGGTGGAGAGGAAGTAAAAACCCCAGCAAGCACCTAGAGTGAGGACAGGAGACCCTAAAACAAAATCCCAGTGAAGATCATGGATGAAGGAGATTGAGAGAGAGAGATTGCGAGATAGAGATAGAGCAAATTTAGAAAAACTGGAAGTGCAATGTTTCAAATGGGAAAGTAGCAAGATCATAGGTAAAAAAAATATCGGTTGAGAATCTGCAAGATCATAGGTAAAAAAATATCGGTTGAGAATCTGCTCTGAGTATTATGGGGATTCAAAAAACACCTACTATTATGATGATTTTTAAATCATAGAAATTTTAAAATGCTTCTATACTTTTCCTTTTCAGTGTCTTCCAGTGATTACCTGCACTATAAAAACAACCAGGAGTGTTTGTTGAACATGCTGACTGAAAAAATAATTGTGGTAGAGTAGGGTAAAATCATGACTGCCATAGCATTTTTGTTAAATAAATGTTATGTTTGCCTGATACTGTTAAAGAACATTTCTCCTTATATAAGGCTTATCCCAGTAATGCTGCTTAGGTCAGTGTCTGTCTGGATTATCTGCAGCCTAAATGCCAACTCTGTAAATTAAAACTGTCAAGTGACAGCTTTCCCATAACAGGCACAACCAACCTTTAAACTTTATTTATACTCCATTCCCTTTCTCTGGCCAGATTAAATTCTCCTTTCCTAAGCTATTTTTGTCTCACTTCAGAGTATGGCATAAATTCAACATGTTCTAAACAATTACATGGCTACTATGACCCTCCTGTTTTCCAGTTCCCAAGTGATTTTTATTCATACTCTATAAGAGCCAAAGAAACTTCTCCAAGTCCACCAAAAATAAGAGTTTTCTCAAACTAGTCTTCTCAAACTTCTCAAACTGGTACCCTCCAGGTACCAGTAAGTGAATCATTCATAACAATGACAGGCAATGAAAATGCTATGCATTATGACATGGTCACACAATAAGTCCTTTATTTGGAGTTCTAAGGAAATAGTCACTTACAGCATGCTAGTAGAAATGTTCTTTTTACTAATCTGTCTGTCTCATCTTAAAATGCATGCTTGACCATGTACAGAAATAAATACTATATTAAAGGTTACTAATGTGAAATACATTTTCATCAGAAACTTACATTTTTATTTAAGTTGATTAAAAATAGAAATGAGAAGTAAAGGGATAGAAACAGGATATAATAAATATTAAGTAAAAAGAATTGCAAAAATAGACTATTTTAATATTTTTCAAAAACTCCCTTAGCCAATTTTAAAGAGAAAACATCACTTCTACCTGCTGAGTTTAACAATAAAAACCAACAAGATATATTTATCTATAGATTTTTATCTATAGATATTTACATCTTAAGCACCTACCAGTCAGCAGTTGACAGTTTCTATGTCTGATAGGTAGAAAACACAATAACCTAAGTGCAGCTATGGCCAGTGGACTTTGTCCTTTACAGACTTGTTGTGACAAGTTAAATGCTCATTGGAGATTTCTGTGTCTAAGATTCCCACAGAAATGATGATGTAGCACTGTTGTCTGGTTTTTATTATTCACCAGACTTATTAAAGACTTGAGTAAAGTTTGAACTCAATTGTCTTTTAAGAAAATTGTCTCTTTGAAAATAGAGCATACTTAATTTTGAACATTTATGCAATGAAAACAATATATTCAAACGTTTGATTATACTTTATATTTCTATAACTTTTTTGTAATTACACAATATTAATTTTCAATATAAAATAAATTGTTCAAAAGCAGCAATAGTAAAAGAAATTTCTACAATGTTAATAGGAAACAGGTTGTATCCCTGATTTTTTTTTTTTTTTGGTACTTCTTAAATGGGGGCCATACTTAAGATTTCCCTTTGCACTCTGTATATAGAAATCCACTAGAGTATTTACATCTATTAAGTTTGTGTGATTACGCCTTGCAATTTTTTTCATTTGATTCTTGTCTCATTACAAAGGTAACACTCTTGCTATATTAAATGTGTTTTGCTTTGTTTTAATCAGACTTCCTAATTACCCCAACTGACCAATCTGAGGAGATTGAAAGGGATGAAATCCTCTATTCCTTTCGTGTCTGATATAACTAGGATCAATCAATGATTATATTAGCATATACCAGCAGTTCTTATAATGATTTCTCTGTTCATTATCTAGGTTTGCTGATCTATCGTCTTTCTGCAGTTTCATCTTCTGTAGGACCTTCCTCATAACACACTTATTATATATTATTTATCTGTCAATTGTTGGCTTTTGCATCTTTGCTGATGAAAAGTCCTATCTACCATGATAAACTCAAGAACATATATTTTGCTAGGAAAAGTGGGAGAATTTTCCTATCTTACAGTTTATATAGCTTTCAGAAGCGTTTTCTTCCTCCTGGCTATGTGGACCACTATATGTAAGTTCATTGGCCCAGTCTGGAGATCCCCTACTAATATGCCTGGGTGCTAATTTTCTAGTGCAAATCTGTAGAGGTTATGAGGCCTTGTGTCATGGGAATTTCCTGATCAATTATGGATGGATGAGCTCTATCTAAAAATCAGCAGCTTAAAACTACTGGACTGAATAGAATAGATGCCTCTAGCAGAGAATCACATGTTCTAGCAGAGAACAACTGTGGTTCAGGACACATAAAAAACATGGCAGTTGTAAGAGTGGTAGGTGCCTGACTACCTGAATGAATTTTTGCAATGTCTTATTTAAAATGTGTCCTTCCTCTCAAAAGTCAAAGGTTTTTTTCTAGTTTCTTTTTTTTTTTTTTTAATCTTGAACTATGTGATTTTCAAACTAGAAGTAGGTGGTACCTTATCTGAGAGTCTAAGACTTATTAGTCCACTTGTGAGTTTGAACCCAGCTTTTAGAGCTTGATGAGCATAGTTGCCTGGTTACTTCATGCCAAGCGCTGTTTATGGTAATTATAGGATCTGTGGATCACAAGGCTCACAACTTGTATCACAAGTTCTACAGGAAAACTGGCTAATACTGATTTGACTCTGCTTACCACTCACTGACTGATAGCTTATCCCATCAAATTCATGTTTTGAGAAACTCACTTTCCAAACCATATCACCATGTTCACCAACTTTTGAAGAGTGACTGATTTTTGTCTTTGCTACACTATTTTATATATTAGTTAAACTTTTCATTACAATTCTGCCCGTGCTGCTTCACCCCATATGGTCTCCTAGTGATCACATCTCAGCTTTGTCAAAATCTTTTGCCATATGGGAATTTTTAAATTTTTTACAAAATGGACTTTTTAATTTTTACATAATGGACTATTTTTCTTTTTTATTTGAGTTCCCTAAACTGCATAGGAAGGTCCCCCACCCTTAGAATTTATTTAAATCTTGCTATAATTTTAAGGACTGAAGTCTTTAAAATTAGTTCTCTTATCATCTATTTACAAAGTAACAAAATATATTCTCAAGCTTTCCAGTTTTCCTTAAGTTAGATAAAAATCAAAAGTTTCTGAGCTGAGCAATTCTTTTTTAACTTCTGTTCCTATAGAAGCTTGACTCGATTCTTTTTTTTTTTTTTAACAAAAGCTCATACCATCTACAGAGTATATGTTTATAGGAAAGTTGAATGCAAGCATGCAAGCAGTCTCTAAATAGAAGTTCTAATAAATCCTAAGATGCTGCAGTACACTGATCGAGAACACAATTTGATCTCTAAAGCCCTCTCCAGTGAAAACAGTAAACAAAAGACCTTATTGTTTGTGGAAAACTGAGTTCTTCAAAGCAGGTAAAAAGTCCTGTTTACGCCTTCCAGAAAGCAGAAGAGAAAGGGCTTTCAGATTATAAACGACAGAGTTGCCCTTGTGTAGCACTGAACAAGTGTGACAAGGCTTTACTTCTTAAGGGCCTAAATTATGAAAACAGTAGAACAACCGGACTGAAAATGAACAAAAAGGAAAGCTTTTCACTTTGACTCAAAGAATTGCATCGTCCCTGGACAAAACTGAAAAATCTTAATTTTAAAAACTGCTTCCTTTAAGCAGCGCCTAACCTTTAATTATCTGTGACAACACATCAAGTGAGCAGCAGTACAAAGGATGCATGTGATTTCGAAATGCCACAATTGAGCCAACTGCAGTTGCCCGCGTGTAGTATGGAGGCGTGACCAAAAAGGACTGTAGGGAGCCAGGGCTTTATCTGCATCAGGATACACCTCCCCATCTTCCACAGGTTAAATTTATGAAGATAACTTTCTCCCCGCTTGGAAGTGCCCCCGGCGACAAGAATTCACCTAGCCCAAGCCCGAGGCCCTGGCGTTCAGGGTGTTGAGTCACCATGCAGAGCGGTCGCGCGACGTAGATATTACTTGATGACGGTGATGGTAGGGATGCAGGTGCCAAGGTAAACCGCTGGCAGCGATGACTGTGGTTACGACTTAAGGCAGCTGCAAGTAGGGTCTGGCTAAAGGCACGGATCCAAGGCTAAAGGGATTGTATTTTAAGTTTGGGGCAAACTTCAAGTCTCCCACTTGTGAGCGGGGTGCACTCCTCGGCGGTTGTGATTATCAGAAGCAGAGTTTGCCGCATGATTCCTTCTAGCCGATAGAAGGCAGTCTTCCTCTGCTGCACGCTCTACCCCACCCCAGGTTTCTCCCACTTCGGAACCCTTCCAAGGCTCTTTCCCTCCCCCTCCCGCAAGATGCTCGGACTTTAGCACATCGCCATTCATCAACCGGTTCACACCGGTGGCGACCGCCGCGCCGTGACGTCTGCAGGAGGCGGGCCTCCGCCCCCGCTCCCCAGGTTCGGCCCGGAGCCCCGGGCTGCGATTGGTGGCCAGGGCGTCGCACGTCGCGCCGGCTATAAAGTCAGGGGCTTGTGACGCAAAGGCGCCTCGGCGCGCGCATTGGCTCCCTCGACTGCGGGCCGGCTCGGCGACGCGCTCTCCTCGGAGCCGCTCACTGCATGGTAGAGTGTGGTGCCCCCGCTGCCGCCTGCCACGCCGCCGCCCCGCGACGACCGCCGCCGCCCCCTGCCCTGCAGCCGCCGCCACTGCCACTGCCTGTGTCGCCGCCACCTCGGGACCGGCTGTATGATTAGGCCACAATCTTCAATGAGTAAACATATTCCTGTGAGTATCCGTCGCACCGCCGCTTCTCGGACCCGGGACCCGCGGCCAGTCGTCGCCCCCGCCTTTGTTCGGATGCAGCGTCCGCGCCCGGCCGCCCTGCCTCCGGTTCCGGTGGGTCCGGTGCCACTCGGAGCCGCTCGGCGGGTGTATGGTCGGCCGGCTGCGGCTGGCTGCCGGGAGGCGGACGCCCGCCGAGGCCCGAGGGACTGCGGGGTGGCGGTTGGCCGCCGGAGGCACGGCTTCCCCGGCCCCGTCGAGCCTGGGGCGGTGGGGGCCACCGCAGCGGGCCGGGCGGGGCGGCACAAAAGCCGCTTTGTGACCGCCGCCTCCGCCCTTGGCCCTCGGGTCAGGCGCGCCTGGTGCGGGCCCGGCGGGCCCCGTGGCGTCCCGAGGCCCCTTTGTTTGGCCAAAAGCGTGCGGCCCGCCCGGGGAGCAGGAGACGTGGCCCGGGGTGGGGCGAGCGCTGCGCGTGTCACTGCGGAGGCGGATACGGGGAGGGCGCGGCGGCGGCGGCGGCGGTGGCGGGGTCGCCAGCGGACCAGGGCCGGCGTGGGGTAGACGGGCGGCCCCGCAGGGCTGCTAACGGTCTCGGCCAAGCTCTCGGAGCTCGGGGGCCGGCGCGGGACAGGAGGCTGGTGTCGCCATCCCTGCGCTCCGTGGCCCCGACCGGCGCCTCAGACAAAATGGCCTCGGCGCTCGCGCCTGACTGAAGGCGCGGCGTGAACCCGTGATTGCGGCGCGGACTGGGGGCGCCGCGGGCGGGCCCCGTGGGTGCGTGATCGGAGCGGCGGCCATTGGGGGGCTTGCCGACAGCCGCAGCCCCGCGGGCCTAGAGCTTGGTTCAGCTAGGTGAGGAAATCGGTCTCTTCGGCCCCGCCCTGTTCCCTCAGTCTTCACCTGGTAATTCGAGCTGTTCCGGATTTAATGCCCCACTTCGGGCTGTGGATCATAGGACAAGTCGAGTCTTGTCCTTTCTCTGGGGCTAGTCGTTCGAGAAAATAGCCTGGGACTGGGCACCTTGGAGACTGCCGGGGCCACTGTTGCACTGAAGCTGAGGGAGTCCCCAGCCGGGCACCACGATGCACTTTCCCTGCCAGTCCTGAAATGGCCCTGGAGGGCGCCTTGTAATCCGGTACTTTTGAGAACTGTTCTTGAAATCCTTGGTGTAACGAGTTGTTGCTTCCTTGTTGGCTTGTGGCTCCTGTGGCCAACTAGAGCCAGAACTCCGAGGTTTATCTTCTCTGGGTTAGGAGCCGGAGCCATCTGCCAGCTTGGGATACAGATTCAGAAGCAATGCTTTCTGTTAATTCTTGCTATATGAATTTTGTTTGATGGCAGATGATTTTACAGGTTGGAAAATCACATGTCTAGGTATTTCTGGCAAGACCTACTTTATACATAGCTTTATTTTAGCATACATTACCTAGAATGTAAGTAGGTGTAGAATAAACTCCGGAGAACGATTTGATAAAGTGGTTCCTGATAATTGCCTTGACTTTACAACCGGACCAACCAAGTAAAAAGCTTCAGCGCTTTACTTGGAAACTGCTCTTCTCGCCATCGTGTATATTATTGTGATTGTGTGCAACCGACTAGTGGGAGGTGGGAAAATCCCTTGGTGTTTCTGAACTGCCGAGCATCGATAATCTTTTTCCCTTTTTCTTTTTTCCTGAGGTGAAGGAAAATTGGAAGAATGGCTTGACCACAAAAGAAAGATACTAGGTATTAGTGGTCACAGCTGTTCTGTAGAAGTCCCCAGCCTCTGGGTGGCTCCACTTAGTAAAAAGAAGTGGTTGACTAAATGAATTATTTCTCCGTTGCTTCCTCTGCTACTTCACGGAACTGCTTAGAAGAGATGGCCAATATAGAAATAGTATGAAATATCCGCACTAACAAATCAGCTTTCAATTGGAAGAAAAAACGATAGAGTAGGAGTACCTAGCAATTAAAAATGACTGGTGTAAAAGTCACAGCTCACATGTGACTTTAATTCTTTGTCCTCAGAAAGGTACCGGAATGTACTTTTTTTATTCTGGGAAGAAAGATTAGGGCTTAAGGTATTGGTTGAAGTTATTTCCAAATTGCTCCAGCCTACACTGCTAATAGTTGAATTGTTTTTGGTCACATACATCGTCCTTAACAGTAATTTGGTCACTTATATTCTGGGTGTTTTGGGGGTTTTTTGTTTGTTTTTTTGAGGCTAGGTCTCACTTTTTTTTTTTTTTTTTTTTTTTTTTTTTTTTTTTTTTTTTTGGCCTGTGGAACTGCAGGCTCACGTTGCCCGGGGTACCATGGACTAAAGCAATCCCCATCCTCAGCTTCCCAGGTAGCTGGGATTACAGGTGCCTATCACCACGCCCAGCAATTTTTGGGGATTAGGTATCGCTATGTACCCCGCGTGGGACTCGAACCTCGATCCCTGTCCCCGACTGCAGCTTCCTAGGCTGCTGCTTACAGGCATGCGCCACCATGCCCTGACTGGTCACTTATTTTCTTTGCCCAGCCTAGCAAGTAGATGAACAGTCTCAGAAGGCCTTATTTGAACAAATCTGAAATCGTGAAAGTTTATCTTAAGGGATGACCTTTTAAGAAATGCCCCCTGAGGCTACTTTCTTTGTTTCCACAGGGGGGGGAAATTGGGCTGAATTTTTTTTTTTTGTGATCTGCTGGAATTCCAAGTGATTGTTCCTCAAAAAAAACTAATCGAAGTTGTTCTAGTCTCTAACTCATGATTCTCTACTCATAAAGTTATAAAATGAAAATTGTTACGATTTGATTTTGTTTGGTTATTTTCCCATAAAAAAGTGCAAGTAAGGTGACTGTTGCAATGACTGGCACTTAGTACCCTCGCTAACCTATTACTATTGCTTAGTCTTTTCTGTACCGCCAGTACATAATTTCTTTATAAATTACTTTGTAAAAGGACATTAACACTGATAACTTTCTATGTACATATTCTAAATATTCATTTAATGTTCGATACTAACACAACATCGATTTAGTTTTTTTACTGGGAACTTAGGGGGAATATAAGCATATTTATAGTAGTATGTTGCTTTTGGAAATCTTTAGGATAAGTAAGACTTTGGTTTTAAAGTACAAGAGTATTACTAAAATTATAAAACTCTTTACAGTTATAAATAGGAATTCTTTTTAAGATCCATAAACATCCTTATAGTGCTTTACATAGCAAGTTGATTAACTTCCAGAGACTCACTCAGATAAGGAAAATATGTTTAAAGGGAATGAAATTGTTGAGCTCCAAATAAGAAATGTATGTAGAAAAAAATTTGAGGTTTTTTCCCTCATAAGAATATATTAGTTAAATCTACAGAAAAATAAGGACCAAAGGTTTCAAAGTATTCATGTAGTTTATATGTAAAAAATATAAATAAATCTATATTGAAGTGTGTATATAGTTTAAAGAAATAATATAAAAAATGCTAAGTGATTACTGAATGTAATGTATTTGTTTCTTATAAGTGATGATCTTTGTGTTACACGTCATTTCGATTTAAAGTGATCAGTTTGACTGCCTCTTTTATCCTTTTTTTAATTTAATCTATGATCACCTGATTTTTGTGTGGTTCAGTTAAAAATTGAGAATTAAAAAATTCAGACTTGATCTGAAATTTGAAGATACTCATACTGCAAAAAATGTAACATGATCATTTTGAATTAGAAAACAACCTTTTTTTTCTTTCTCTCTCCTTTTCTTTTAAACAGCAGTTCTGTGGTGTTCTTGGTCACACATTTATGGAGTTTCTGAAGGGCAGTGGAGATTACTGCCAGGCACAGCACGACCTCTATGCAGACAAGTGAACTGTAGAATTCATTACTACTCCACCAAGAAGCCCCCATAAGAGTGGTTATCCTGGACACAGAAGTGTTGAATCGAAATCTGCAGAGCATTTTACAAGAGTTC
>PVHY01034867.1:0-10130 GCA_004024945.1 Uropsilus gracilis | reverse complement strand
CTTTCTTTCTTTCTTTCTTTCTTTCTTTCTTTCTTTCTTTCTTTCTTTCTTTCTTTCTTTCTTTCTTTCTTTCTTTCTTTCTTTCTTTCTTTCTTTCCTTCCTTTCTTTCTTTCTTTCTTTCTTTTTTTGAGACTAGGTCTCGCTATTTTTGCCTGTGGAACCGCAGGCTCATGCTGCCCAGGGTACCGTAAACTCAAGCAATCCCCAGTCTCAGCTTCCCAGGTAGCTAGGATTATAGGCGTGCGCCACCACGCCCAGCTAATTTTGGGGACTAGTTCTCGCTGTGTTGCGCCGGGCAGGACTCGAACGATGATCTCCAGACACAGACATGACTCCATAAGCTGTTGCTTACAAGCACACGCCACCATGCCCAGCCCCAGGGTACCCTTTCAGAGGAATTTCCCAACCTGAGAATGCCCCTTAGCTGTGTCACTTGTGGGTCCCGCCTAGACCTGGCAACAGGAGAAGTGGTGTGGGTGGGAAGGTGGTAAGGTTCAGGTGAGTATGAATTCTGAAAAGGGATTTCATTCATTCCAACTCTTGTCCTGGGAATTTTGAAGGAAGTGGGAGGGTAGACATGGGCCTTCAGCACTGGGTTCCTAGGGGATCTGCTGGCTGAGTAGCCATGGGTAGCAAGAATCAGCAAGATCTTGTCACTCTGTTTTGAATAAAGCTCCATGAGTTGGGTTGGAAAGATTAAAAAAAAAGAAGAAAAAGGAAAATATAAAATGTTGCTACATAAATTGTGCAGAGACTACGAAAATGTCAATCCAATGGCCCTCTCTTACCAAGTAGATATATTAAAAGTGTATTTCAACTGATAGTATATCTAGATGCAGGGAAATTCAAGGAGGGTCATACATAACTATAATAGATAATAATTAATTATATTATTCATTGACTCTGACATGGTCCTGCTGCCTCTACCTGGGCAGTTCTATAAGGACAGGATCATTTATTAAAGATGTTTTACAAAAAAATCAAGTTCATGAAGCACCACCTTTAAGTCACAAAAGAAAAAAAAGCAAATTAATAGTGCTAACAATAGTAGCTGATAATTAATATTACTTATAATGTTTATTATATACCATAATATAATATTTGTTCATTATATAATTATGAGTTCTATTAATTATTAACAGTAATTAGCAGGAAATGCAAAATAAAATCAAAAGTAATGCAGAAACAGTTTAGAATTTGTCATCCTACATGGTCAATATTTGAAACTAGTGTTTGCATGGACTATGCTGGTAGATGGAGCAGCATCAGATTTGATGTAGGATTTGTCCTTTATTCTTTTTTTTTTTTTTTGAGACCAGGTCTTGCTATTTTTGCCCATGGAACCGCAGGCTCACGTTGTCCAGGGTACCACGGACTCCAGCAATCCCCAGTCTCAGCTTCCCAGGTAGCTAGGATTACAAGCATGCGCCACCATGCCCAGCTATTTTTTGGGACCAGGTCTCGCTGTGTTGCCCCAAGTGGGACTCAAACCGTGATCCCTAGCTCCAGCCGCTTCATAGTCTGAAGCTTACAGGCACGAACCACCATGCCTGGCTGGATTTGTCCTTTATTCTGAGAATACATTCATATACTACATGTTTTGTTAATAAAATGACAGTGAGGGTTTTTAGAGGGAGTGCTTAGTTGCCTACTTGTTTACTTCTGGCTTAAGCTGCTCAACAGTCTCCTCTTAGCCAAGTCCAGGTCAGGAGAATGGTCTCTGTTTAGCAAACTTTGCTCTGGAGCAGTGCAAGCAGCTCCCCACACATGCACAGAAGGGAGAATGATTAATTCTGAAAAGCAGGTATTTTACTTTCTGGCGTTTATATGAGGGTCATTGTTTTATGAGTTCAGGACAAGCAGTCAGTCTATTTCTGGAGATTGTAAAGAGAACTCACTTTGAAAATATATATTCACTTTGTAGCCAACTTGTTCAAGTGAACATTGCTCTGCATTTGGTGAACAAAAAGAAAATCATTTGACAAAAGAAGAAAGTGTACAATCACCCCCTTGACCTGAGCCATTCTCTGCCTCTCCACTGTGTCATTTGCCAGTGAAACAGCAGAAGGTCACGAAAGCAGATCATGGAGGTTCAGGGATCTGAGTTGAATGAAGAAGAAGGAGGTAGACAGGTCATGTGGAACAGGGTTGGACTGTAGCAGGTATCTCCTTCCTTCTCTGCTGTTCTCTGGCCATCTTTTCCTAAGACTGCTCTTGGTTGGGGAAGATGAGAATGGAGACTCACTCTTCACCATGACAAGGCTTGAATCAAACATTGGTACTGAATTTGAACATTTGAGAAAAGAATGAGGATCTCTGCGAGCCAAGCTTACCATCCAGGGATGCTTGCAGCTCCACTTCCCCTTCTAAGGCCAACAACAGGTAGTGGACACAAGTACACAAGGTAGTAGAAGAATGAGGAGATTGAGAGAGAAAACATGCAGCTCTCTCTGCACAGGAGGTAACAGAGAGGATGAGTCTCCTGTTGTGCCTGCAAACATTAATGCCCATTCATAAAACGCTGGCCCCTCACAAAGGGCAAGGCCTTCAGTCTGTCATCAGCCAGGTGGAAAACTGGGATCTCACCTGAGCCATCCTTCTTATTCAGGACACTTCACCAGCCTGGCCTCTGAGAACCATAAATAAAAACCACTGCGAATGGCTTTTCTGTCTGACCCTTTAACCTGAAATAAAAATAAAGCTTGGAGAATGTAATCCTGACTCAAGGCTCCTCCATGGACTCCTCCTTCCCTTACCTGTTGACAGGTACCTGCCAGACCTCACAGTTACCTTTGATTTAGCTGTAATGGCATCTCCACACTTAGCCAAGTCTGCCCTGTAATCCTCTTCCAAGCTTAAGTCAATTTATATGGTAACTTGAGAACCATTTTTTTGCTTCCAGATGATGTCATTGTCTGTTAACACATTCTGGAATGATCACTATACACAAGCTAAAGGCATGGGCAAAGCAAGGCTGAGTTAAAACAAATATTAAATGAATTTTCAAAATAAAAAAGAACTTTTATTCCCATATTCCTTTTTGTTAACTCCTAAAATACTTGTTTTCAGAGAACCAGGAGTGGTTTTGCAGAATCATAACTCTGTACCTGGTAAATCTAAGTGTACTTATGAAGACAAAGGTGGCATTTTGAAATTGAAACAAAAATATCATGTCTGCAAAATTCCAGCTGAACTTTAAACCATGTGTTTTTGTCCACTCAAAGTCTAAAATGAGTTTGCCTTAATAAGTTTTGTGTTTTTTTTTTTTTTTTTTTTTGGACTAGGTCTTGCTCTTTTTGCTCGTGGAACTGCAGGCTCTCGTTGCCCCGGGGTACCACAGACTCAAGCAATCCCCAGCCTCAGCTTCCCAGGTAGCTGGGATTACAGGTGTGTGTCACCACACCCAGCTATTTTTTTGGGACTAGGTCTCGCTACGGGCCCCAGGCGGGACTCGAACCGCGATCCTTAGCCCCAGCCGCTTCATAGGCTGAAGCTTACAGGCACAAGCCACCGTGCCCGGCTGCCTTAATAAGTTTCCCCAAACATTTGTTTAAGCACAGCTCAGGATTAAAAAAAAAATGTTTCTTACCCCAATTTATCAGGTTCTATAATGAACAGTGTAAACAATTATCTGCCAAGCATAGCAAAAACATGATCATTTTGTTGTGGGGCAAATGGATTATATCCATTAGGCCAGGGATAGTATTTCTCTGTGTGTGCTTGTATATATATATGTGTGTGTCTTTCTTCCTACCATATTTGCTTCCTGTTGCTGTGGTGATCAATTACTACAAATTTCATGACTGAAAATAGCACAAATTTATTTTCTTACATTAAGTGCAGAAAGCTAACATCAGATGTCATTGGACTGCATTCCTTCTGGAGGTTACAGGGGTGGATTCCTTTCTGGCTTTGCTAGCTCCAGGGAAACTGCCTGTCTTCTTCAGTTTGCAGCTCTTTCCACCATCTTCCAAGCTCGCTGTTCCAGTTTCTGTCTTGGCATCTCCTCCAACTGACCTTCCAGCCTGCCTCTCACAAGGACCTGTGGGCCCACCCCAACAATCTGGGATAATCTCTCACCACAATATTGTTAACTAATCACTTCTGCAAAGGTTCCTTTGCCATGTAAAGCAACAGTCCCAGATATCTGGGATTATAGCCTGTGCATCTTGAGGGGACCTATTCTTCCCACCACACCTATATCAAAAGTATTTACAAACCTGTGAACTGGAAGCAGGGCTTTCTTAAGGAAAGGGTAAAAGGCAGGGGAAGAGTCATTTCTACTCCTGGAACCCTGTCCTTACTGTAACTGTCTCCAGGGTGGGCTTTTCTGCCTGACCCTCAGCCCAAGCCTTCTCCCAAAAAGTCATCACTGCCAGAACTGGTCTGAGAACTTATAGTACTGTTCTTCCCCAGGTTCTGTGCTGGCCAAACAGACATTGGGTTCATAGTGACTTAGAATGATTAACCCCTTTGAGGGCAGTTTAATCCTGTGTAAAGGGACCAACAACATACAGGCTGGTAGGTCCCACTTCCAGATATGAGTATGGGTCTGGGTCTCAGCCTGCAACCAATACTTCATGACACACACTGCCTCTACCATAACAGCCTCACAGGTGGTCCTCACAGCTGGTTCTCACAGTGTGGAAAGCAGCCAGACCCACCAGGTATAATATCATCTTTTTTTTCTTTTTTTTAAATTTTTTTTTTTTTTTTAACCATTTCTGAAAATGTTAAAGACATATGCTGGGCTTCACTTTATTCCCAGCTGTGTAACAGAATGTGACATTTAACTTAAGTCAATTTCCACTGACCTAAGGTGCCCTCCTTAAGAAGGCAAATTTAAGCCGGGTATGGTGGTGCTAGCCTGTAATCCCAGTGTGGGAGGCTGAGGTCAGGAATCACTTGAGTCCACAGGTTTGAGACTAACCCTTGGGCAACATAGCGAGACCTAGTCTCTAAAAAAAAAATAGAGGGCAAATTTATTTTTTAAGGCTAGATAACCATCATTTAGCAGAACCCGTGTTACCAAGAAATGGAAGAAAAGAAAGCAGCTACCCTAACAAACTCTAAATTTAACAAAGATTATGGTTTTGATGGTTTATTAATTGTAGTAATAAAAGATATGTATGCAACCACAGAAAAGTATCCTGTATTTTTCAATCATCTATTTTGAAATTCTTTTTCTTTTTTTTTCTTTTGCTTGGGCTGGTTGCTTCCTCGTTTTGGGTTTCAGACTAATTTCAGACCCTTCACTACAGTGCACCTGAATCCTCACTATTCTTCAAGATCCAGTCCAGAAAACTTATTTTCCACAACTCTGCTTTTCAGACTTATTACAAAGCTATAATTTACTGAGCAAAGTGATATTTTGATAAATTGATTTCCAATCAAATGGTTACAATAAATCAGTTTTGGAAACCAGATGTCAAATAAGGAGGAAAATTATGCCCTAGCACTCAAAAGAAGATAAAATGTACTTGTTCCCTGGATGCTGAAATAAAGTAGGTACTGAGAAGGAACAACAGGTATGAGGAGAGAATGCTGCTAAATGCACATCATCATATATTGTTTTTTAACCTCTCCATGCTAGTTTATATATTAACAAGCTTTTACTTTACATTCTAGTAGCAAGGAATCATTAGGCACTACCATGCCAGGAAGTCTAATAAACTTTCAGCCTACTTGGAAAATAAGACAGAAACATGAACAGACTATGTATTGAAAATCTGCGATAATTAGAAAAGGCTTCTGGGGGAGGTGTTACCTCCTCCAAAGGAAAAAGGATGGGTGTTTTTTTGTTTTTTCTTTTTTAAATATGGAACGCTTCACGAATTTGTGTGTCATCCTTGTGCAGGGACCATGCTAATCTTCTCTGTATCGTTCCAATTTTAGTATATGTGCTGCTGAAGTGAGCACAGGACAGGTGTTTCAGACAGAATAGCACAGAGGGTTAAAAAAAGAAACAAAAATGACTTCTAGTGAGAAGAAAGAGTTTCTGTGGAAATGAATGGAAGTGGCAGAGGAGGCTGGGAAGGTGGAAGGTTGGGCCAGGACCAAGACAGGCCTGAGATGTGAGAGATTTAAAAGTTGTATGGTGTGCAGATTCAAGAAGGATTAAAAAAAAAAAAAATTAGTTGTAAGAAGCCAGGCTCTTTTTTGTTGGCAATAGAACCTTATCAATTCACATAGAGCCCACCAGGAGTCATACAGATATACAATGGCAACATCTTGAACTGTATAGCAATTAATTTGGCATTTGATTTTTTTAATGCCTGTTGATATATTTTGGCCATTTCACCGAGGATAGGCTGTGATCCGTGAACAAGTCAAGCATGCAAGAAGACAGATCACCAAGAGAAGGGGCTCTGTTTACCCACAAACACCTTGACAACTTGCAGTGATGGAAAAGGAGACACAGGCAAAACGTCAGGTAGAATAGGCCACAGTCAAATTGGTAATGTGTCTGTTAGCTCAACTTTATTTGCTCTTCTCCTGGACACATTTTGGGAGCCTGAGACTGTTCCTTTTTCTCTGTGAGTGTCGCTAATGCAGAGATCTTTTTAAAGTGTTGTTTTGAGATATTTCTGTGTTACAGACTATAGTCTTGGCAGCATCAAATCCAGGAACAAACACAGGATGAGAAATTGGGCTATAGAAATTCCTAAACCACTTTCCTAAAATGCGTGCCTCTGAGAAGCAGCCCCCAGTTGCCATCAGAACTATGCCTTCCTCCTTTATCCATACTCACACAACTTGATATGCCTCAATAGTCTGGACACCCAAGAATAAATTTAAAAATAGCTTCTCAGTGTGATTATTCAAATCCATATCTGATATTCAAATAATTCTCATGAAAATAGAAAATGAAAAAGATATGGAAGATAGTACTGGACAGAATGGAGACTTATGTATCTTAAATACTTAAATGCTTAAAAAAAACTTAAATGTTGGTCAAGACCATTTGTGAGTTGTTTCTTTAACAATAAAATTTATAAGATGAGAGTATAAACTAATATAGGAATATATAGAAAGTGTAGAAAATATTCAATGTTTAAAGAAAAAGAAATAACATAAATAGCTAATCTAATACAATTACTGTTAATATATTGGTGAATTCCTCTAAGACTTTTTCTACACAGTTTTGAAATCTTTCCAAATAAAGAGAAAACT
Source organism: Uropsilus gracilis (assembly GCA_004024945.1). Lineage (NCBI taxonomy): Eukaryota > Metazoa > Chordata > Mammalia > Eulipotyphla > Talpidae > Uropsilus > Uropsilus gracilis. Next base: position 2,956 of record PVHY01034867.1, on the reverse strand, counting down.
AACTTTTGTTAAGCATCAAAGGAATCATGAGAATATCTGTTTTCTCTTCTTTCTTTTGTTACAGTTAGAATTGCCCCTGAGAACTGCCTTTTAAGTGACAGAAACACTGTTAGCCTGATGTCACCCAATTTGTGGACATGCTAATAGAAACACTTTCATATCCAGAAACCTTAAAATGAAAATGAATGTGAATCTTCATTTCCTTAGTTAACAGAGTCCCTCTTCTGTGGTCTGTATAGTACTAAACACATGGTAACATAAAGACCACCAAATTCTCTAGGTAACTGAGCATGAAAAACAAGAAGATGTGCTAAGCCAAAGATTAAAAAACTAGAATTCAGGGATGTCCATTAGTCAAAGTCACCAGTTGACAGAGGACTTGAGTGAGGACAGGGAATGCAACCAAGTCTGGAAAAATAAGTGGAAACCATGGAGAAAAAGTTACACACACAAACTTGTATGAAATTAATGCTCAAAGGTATAATAGGACAACATACTATAAAGGTACAACCAAATAGCCCCTTCAGATAAATTTTCTTTAACTTCTGAATTAAGTGAAGCAGAAGGAGTTCCTAAGAGCCTTCTTGGGGCTTGGGGCTAGAGGACAGTGAGGAGACCTGCATCCAGATTCTCCCTCTTCATATCTTTTATCTCTCACCACAGCTATCCTGAGGTGAATAAAATTGTCATTTTTTAGTGACAACCAAAACCTAGAGAGGCCAGAACTTCTGCAAGCCCACACGAGGAGATGTCTAAGGTTTCAGTTCTTTCTACTGAGTAGGTCAAGATACCACAAGAAAACTACAGATTAGAATTGTTTCTAAACACTGCCTTAAAAATCCTGAACAAAACATTAGCCAGCCAATTTTAGCAACATCTTAAAAGGATTATACACTGTGACCAAATGGGATTTATTCCTAGAATGCAAGGAGAGTCCAACACACAAGAACCGATCAATGTAATACACCACATTAACAGATGAAGGAGGGAAGCCCACCGGAGGATCATCTCAAGTGATGCAGAAAAAGTATTTAGCAAAATTCAGTACATTTCCATGGTAAAAACACTCAACAAATGAGAAATAGAAGGCAACTACCTCAACATAATTAGGTCCAGATATGAAAAACCCACAGAGGACACCACATTCAATGGTGAAAAGTTGCCCCTCAGTCCAACAGTTCTAAAAACAGAAATGCCTCTTCTCTGTGAGCTATGGCCTTGTGCTGTTGGCAGAGTCAGAGAGGGTTTCAGACAATCAGGTTCCCTAAAAGTCTTATCTACAAATCAAAGAGCAGTATCTCCATGTCTTCATCAGAGAGCGCTGCATGAGTAGCTAGTGTCAGTTTCAAATCATAATGGCAAATATTTTATTTCATAGTGTGCAAGATAAGAAGTAGAAGACTTGAGTTCTACAGAGTCAATTTTTTTTGTCTATAAGCTATTTTTTAGGATACTATGACATATTATATACTTATAACAGCTGGTTTCCATTTTTTTCTCTCTTTTATTAGACTAGGTCTCGCTAATTTTGCCAGTGGAACCGCAGGCTCACGTTGCCTGGGGTATCACAGACTCAAGTAGCCTTAGCTTCCCAGGTAGCTGGGATTACAGGCCCGCGCCACCACGCCCAGCTTTTTTTTTTTTTTTTTTAATTAAATCTCGCTAAGTTGACCTGAGCAGGACTCAAACTACTATCCCTGATCCCTGTGATGGCTTCCTAGGTTGCCACTTACAGGCATGCGCCACCCTGCTTGGCCTGGTATCCATCATTTTTGATTTATAAAACAAGACTGAAAATATGTTTGACTTCACTACATTTCCAAGGGTAGAGTAAGAATTCCTGGGATTGTGTGAGCTCTGTTTCTTATCTCTGGTCTGCCTAATCACTTTGAAATTAATGTAACCTCAGGGGCTTTGCAACTGGGGTTAGTGCAAAGATGCTGGGAAAGAGAATTTCAAATTTTCCTGCAATGCCAATGGTATAAAGGAGTGGGAAAAAAACAAAAGAAAAAGATAAGAGGAAGTTTGAAGGCATGGAAATCACTTTGATTAGTTTTCTTGTCTCCCAAATCAGAACAAAGTTCTCTTTTTGCAGTTTTATGACCCTAAGCTCTTGGACTTGTGATAATAGTCAGGGAGTAGAGACAAAGAGAGAAGTTGTGGGACTTAAGAGACTGCTGACTTTCAATCAGTATAATGATGATGATGATTTTCTTATAGTACAGAGATGTTATATTTAGATTGATACCAAAAGATCAAAACTTTACTAGGGAAAAAAAAAGAAAAAGAAAAAAGCCTAAATTATATTTCAACACACAGACAACACAGTATTTTAGAAAGCAATGACTTCATTTGGAGCTTCTTAGAGTTTGGGAAGAATGGTTTCACTGAGCAATATGTGGGTCAATTTTCACTGGAGAGGAAGTGAGACGAGATGTCTGGGGAAAAGCAAACACTTCACACTTCAAGGCAGACTGAAATTTCTCTCTTGCCCTGCCCCTCTTCTCCCATGACCCCTAGATCCTCTATGCACCTTAGCTGAAGTACAGATCAAAGGGAGAGGGTGACTCTTGACACAAACCGAAGCCATCCAGTTGTTTAATTATCTCTGATGCGAGAGGCCAGCTCTTCCTTTGATTGTCCATCAATGTAATCAGGTGCTTGCTCAATACTGTGACTTTATTTTCCTGGACAGGTTTGTATTACCTAACAGAGCAAAAGTGGGCCAATGGTATAAAATCTGGACAAAATTATCCATTTTGGAATGATTCTTTTGGGTAAATTTTTTATAAGCATATGGAATGTAGGCTCCACACTTTCTATTTAAAATCCAATTCTGTCCGCTTGGTTTAAAAAGAAAAAAGTACAATTAAATGCTAAATCCCTTACTTACCCTAAAAATAAACAGATTATGTGGCAATGTTAAAGAATACAGCCTAATAAAAAATCTCTGCTA